>JJRW01S0014322.1:9511-22722 GCA_001188405.1 Loxosceles reclusa | reverse complement strand
ACACATGCTTGGTCAAATATAATTCAAATTTCACTTGCCAAGAAACACAATTTGTAGCACAATTAGGGCAAAAGTTAAGTTTATAAGTGAGATACAGTAGGAGTCATTTTTAATATCCATTCTACTATTTCCTTTAGCTGTTTCATGTGAAAATGCTCTGCAATGTTCTCAAATGTCTTCAGTGTTTTTGTAAAGTCTTCTATGGAATACACTGTTTTAAAACGTCCGGCACATGAACAGTATTTTGTCATATTTTTGTCTTTGATCATATGACACTTTAGACATTCCAAATCTTGAAGTGTAAGTGCCATTGATTTTCTTTGTACACATTCAATAACCAAGGATTCAATTTCACTTGTGTCATATGGAGCTTTGCACAATGTGCAAGTCCAAAGTGGAATTCCTGTAGATTCGCTAATTACATAAGGTTCTCGACACAAATCTATACTGCTACAAGTATTACAAGTCTTACAAATGACTTCTGAAAGTACAAATGATAAGCACGGATCCTTCCACTCTGCTTCATCACTAAACTCCCGTATGCTTATCAATCTCAAAAGGTCTCTACGCACTTTGATAATAGCATCAGATAACAGACTGTCTAATGATAAAATTTTACATATAGCCTTCACAAATTCTAGTGCTGGATTGGTCATTTTCAAGTAGGATCCTGGTAAAACAGGAAATACATTTTCACCATTTGTTCCTGTACAAGATGGAAGCTTGCGGTGAATCTTTTGCGTCAGAAGATACAATTTTGGTGCCAACTCAGTCTTCAGAAATTTCACTAATGCAGTGTTAGAATGTTCATCCTCTTCAGATGATATCTCTTTGTTTTCAACAGGACAATCACCATTCTCTGTGTCATCTTTGTCCTTAAAATAAAGGTATGCGTTCTGAATATATTCTGCAATAGCTGCATAAAAATTGTCTTCAACTGATGCAGCTTGGGGAAGAAATTTTGCTATGTGGAAACACAGGGTCAAAGAAAGTTCTTCAGCACTATCTTTATTCTCTGGTTCAACACTTTCATCGTCTTTACCACCTGACTGAGACACTGCTTTTACACCACCAAAATTAGCAACATCCAGCCACAAAAGATATTCCCAGGTAACGTGAGTTGTCAATTCAAGGCCATGGAAAATTTCTTTGTTTCTAATGCACTCATTAACATACTGAATATAGGCAAGTGCATCTGATACAGATCTCCGTTTTGTGCAAATAATGAATCGGTTGT
The DNA here is from genome assembly GCA_001188405.1 of Loxosceles reclusa. Classification (NCBI taxonomy): domain Eukaryota; kingdom Metazoa; phylum Arthropoda; class Arachnida; order Araneae; family Sicariidae; genus Loxosceles; species Loxosceles reclusa. The sequence goes on along the minus strand of JJRW01S0014322.1, from coordinate 21,485 downwards.
ATGATGCATAAAGAACTATTGCCCCTAATCGCTGGTATTCTGCAATCAATTGGGTGAACATTTTTCTCATCAAGTTATTCAGAATTTGCTTCAGAGCAGGTTCATACAGCAAGGATTGTGGGCAACTTAGCCATCGGTAAAAGTTAACAACTTGGTTGTCAGCAAATACATTCTGGTAGTAAGTTACATCTCGTACCCAGCCATTGATCATCACTCGCAAAATACGAAATGAACCAGCACAAAGAGCTGTTGAATCATAGACTCCTAAGTTTGATGTGCTGCTTTGCCCACTCATCATTTCCTCCAATGTGGTAAAAGAAGCAGCATCGAATGCAATGCTGGCACTAGTTCCTTCCATTTCAACAAGATTCTGAGCTTGAAGAAGGGTTGTCACTGCCATTCCTTCAATGATCAGTTCACAGCACACAGATGAGTAAGCTCCACTTTTGTTTATCTCAGCTAGGGCATTTTCAGTTTCAGCTAATAGCCGATTATCATCAGCTTCTTTTCCACCTAAGTCGGGCCTTTCTGTTGGAGAGCACCAAAGAATAAAATTCTGTTTCTTTAAATGCCTAGCAAAAAATACATCACTGCCAAACAAGGTTGCATCCTGTGGCATGTTTCCTAAAGGTACATGAAAGTAGCGGCACTGTTCTAACATAATGGACACAGAACTTTCAATGTTCATAAAATGACGAATCATGGTTTTAGATCCAACACGTTGCCAATCAATAACATGGTACAAACTGTCGCTATCATGTAAAGGTACTGAAACAATAGGGAATTCTGAAAAACCTGGCATCAAAGCACATAAATCTTGCTTCATAGGCGACTGTACAACGATTGCTGTTGCACCACGTTTTTCAGCTTTGTAAAGTGCCAAATATCTCTGTAAACCACGATGCACCTGTTTGACATCTTTCTCGACATACACTTCAAAAGTGTAATCTGGCTCTGGCAAAAGTGATTCCTGAGTACCACCAACCAATTTTGCATTACGCTCAGCAGTAAATAAATTGCCTAAATTTGGCATCTGATTGGTACGTACAGTATCTAAGGCAAACACAATAGCTTTCTTGGATGGAGGAAAGAAAAGGCCAAACATTGCCTTCTGCCCAGAGGTGTGGTGGTAGAAGTACAACATTTTCAAACTTCCAGGTTCAAGGTAGTCATGCTGGGCAAGAGTTCTGAATTCAAGATGTTGCAAATCAAATGTATCAACATCTGAAGAAGCATAATGGCGAACAAACCTACGACTTACTGTACAAACACAGCCAAGTTCTATAATTGCTCGAAAAATCAGTGGCACTTGAGTTTCATAAACACCCTCTACATGTGGTAGTGATAGTTCAGCAAGCAGTTCATTACTGTGCTGCTGGTAAACTTCCTCTTGAATTGTGTATTCATACAAATTGTACACAGTATGGGACCTTGGCAAATTTCTTGAAACTTTCCGCCACAACTCACTATCACCTTCTTTTGCTACATGCTGATTAACATAAAATATCCGGGGAATATTTAGCTTAATACTATGAAGGTCATTTTCAATCAAGGTCCATAAGCGATATATTCCAAGCTGACCTGTCTCAGCAATCTGGATAATCTGCCATGGGCTATCTAACAAAGTACGCTTGGCCTTTCTCAAGAATTGGCCAATGCCTAAACAATTACGAGTTACAGTGGAAAAATTGTTATCACTGCCAGAAACTGTATTTCTACTTTCTTTAGTCCTTAATGCTTTTCTTTGTTCTCTTTGATATGCCCATTTACGTTTTTGATACTTCAACCAGATTCTGTATTCTTCTCGAGTAGTACCTAAAGGAGGTGGTGGTCCTAAATGTTCCCTCCACGACCGTGATAAGTCAGAATCATTGGTTACATTTCTTTTCTTGGATGTCTGAGCATCAGATAACGCCAGAGAGGCTTTTCTTTTGGTGGCTATTGGTGCTGTGACTTTTTCATTTGAAGGGCCACATTGGTCTTCAATATCCATCACATTTTGTTCACAGACATCTGCATTAGGCTTTGGTTTCTTAGCGAATATTTCATTTATTTTCTTCTGCTTCAAACTGTCATTTTTCTCAAGAAGCTTTTTATGTAGCCAATCTGGATGTGGTACACGTGGAATTGGATTTTGAATCTGCTGCAAGGCAGCAGGAATAGTAATGATTTTTTGAACAGTATTACCAAATCTTTCTATATAATAATCCCAATCTAATATAGAGCGAATATTAAAATCATGTAATGCTGGAGCTTTAAGCCATTTTCTTAAATAGTGGCGTTTCACACTTGGCTCAGCCTGAAAAATTGCAAGAGGAATAGCTCTTTCTGTGACCGGTGCCCCTTCTGGTTTCTTTGATATAATGAAACGACAACTGAGGCCGGCATCTTTCACCATTTCATCCCCAAGAAATTCAGCCAAACGTCTCGCTGTACTTATGGATGTTGACTTTTGCTCTCCATAGTCCTCAAGCTTCCTAGACATACTACGATTTTCAGAAATAAGATCAAACAACTCTTTGTCAGGCATGTTAGCTGCTTTAGAAAATAAAACATCCAACCAATAATCAGCAACTTTTGCCACAGCGGCATAACACTCTTCCAGAGAGTTACCCTTCAGAAATGCTTCAAACACAGAAGATTGAAATATTTTAACCAGCTGAAGTTCACCTCGTCGCTTTACTTCAAATCCTTTTAATTCAGCTAAACTGCCATCAAAATTAAACACAGCATATCTTTTCTTTAATTTTTTTCCTTCTTCTTTGGATGCTGGTAAAACCATTGCTAAATAGGGACCATCAACCTCAAAAAAGATTGAATTTTCACTTGTTACGTTGTATGTTCTGCTTTCAGGATCAACTAGTACATGATACTGATCATTAGTGTTATGATCTTTTACCATTATGTTAAGCATTGCACCAGGATAAGAAATAGTAAATTTTGCTTTTTTAGGATTTGTAGTTTTTATAACATAATTTTCAGGAAATGATGATGGTATCACACACCAAATACCATCTGTATCAAGCTCAAGAGGTCTACCTATTTGTTCTACTATTTCTCGAGCTTTCATAATGATTTCCGCACCAGTGTGGCACACAATGCCAGCCATTTCCATACTGTACCATCGAGCCCCTTTCCGCATAACGTATCCATAAAAAGAATTTAAAATGCATTTGTGAGCAAGTTGTAAGGAATCGTAAAGAACTTCGAGATTCTTGGAAGCCTTGATTTCCGAAGCATCACCTTTTTCAATAGCTTCAGCTACTTGTTTCTTAGTCTGCTTCAGCTTGCCTTTGAATTCATAGCGACGATCACGAAAAGCTCGGACAGTGTCAACATAAAAAGAATTCTCTCTTTGGCAAATCGTAGTGTGCCGTAACTCTGTTCGAGTAATATGCACCTTCTTATAAGCTTTCCTGGAATATTCAGTGAGTCTCTTCTTTTCGATTGCACACTGTTCTTCCTTGGTGAGTTCATGGAAGGCTACTGTCTCACCTCCAGCTTCATGAGATGGAAATTTTTCTGTTTCAAGTTGTTGCTGAATTCTTTGGAACTCTCCACGACTGGCAGGCATATATTCACCACGCCATGTCCAAGGCAAAATTCTCCTGCATTTTGCATCTGGTTTGTTAAAATCACAGGCTGCACATGCAGCTTCATCAACAATAGCAGAAGGTTGTAGCCTATTTGTCAAAATTATATTAGGATACATTGCACCGACATCTAAATGGTAAATTATCGGATTTTCTAAGCGGGAAGGGCAGTCTCGGAGTTTTTGAAGTTTGTTAATAATATCACATTTCACTTCTTCGAAATTGGTAACACATTCAACAGGTGTCTTTTCTTCAACTTCTATAACAAATTTTAAAGTTCGCTCTACGTCATCCATCAATTTCTGAACAGCTTCTGGAACCAAACGAAAGCGACATGGCAAATCAGCACGAAAAACTCCTGCTTCCAGAGCTTCTACATGGCCACCTACATAAGTTTCCTGATCCAGTACATGTCCATCATCTGTCAACTTGTTTAATACAGCTTCCTGCTTATTAGGGAATATCACATTCACATGATAGGCTTCAACCATCAACAAAGCTTCACACAGAGTTCCAGAACCTTTCCTCAAAACTTCATCAGGATCCATTGGTATAATCGTACATAGAGCAAAAATGAAAGGATGAACATACTTCATGTACAAGTAATATGTGGCAACGGCATCAGAGACTGAATAACTTGCCAATACCTGAGGTTCTTCTGAGGCCATACGACACATTTCTTCTGGATCCAGTTCCACTGGATCATACCTCAGTTTTGCTTTGGCAACTGCCTTTAAGTTTTGACTACCAACAGGTAAGTAGCTGTCTCTTTTTACCCAGTGCAAGCAGTCTAAGTGAACGCATGGACGACTTAAATAAAACCCATCACGACTTTGAGAAAATCCAATTTCTCTCAACATATCTAACTGGTGAAATGTTGCTCGAGCCTCTACAAATTTCCAGTCAAAATTGTCTCCATTATATGTGACAAACACCATGGGCTTCACTTCATGTATGTGATCAAAGAAACGCTGCAACAACTGCATTTCATCACGCTCATTGAACACTATAAAATTTCCCTCAAACTCAGGTTTAGGGGTATATTCAAAATCATCTATATCACATGATACGATATCACGATTAATTATGAGGAATCCCTGTCCATCAATCATGTAAGAAATCATCATGATTTGATCTGTTGCAGGATCAGGGAACTTCAAAGGCAATTTTGTAGTTTCTATGTCATAGGCCAATACAATAATATCAGGAGTCTGCAAAAGGTCTTTCCTAAGCAGAATTTCTGGTGGATTACTCATACCTTTACCAATAACGGTGTACCATCGACCAATGAATATTCTCAAATCGATTGATACTCGAACATGATAGGGCACATCATACTCTCTTATGTCTATAATGCTGTCAATATTTTCAAATTGCTTCTTACTACTGCTCCCATCTGCACCTTCACCACTCTGCTGAAGTATTTCATTAAATGAAATAGCACTCTTTTGCTTTTCATGATTCTTTTTCACATGTGGCATTATTATCTTACGCACTTTGATCAGATCTGACACTGTTAAAAATGAAAGCTTTAAAAATTTCCCTTTTACTCCAGATAAGTGATTGGGCAACTCAAGATTTTCTTTCTCAAGAATTTCAACTTTAGTTATACTACCACTGTATTTTTTAGTCAAATAGGAAGCTACTTCATGCTCTGTCCCTTTAGTTGTGGCAACATAAAAATAAGGTTGGAAAGGTAAAGTAGCCTTAAATCGACCACCATCGTCTTCGATGAAATAGTAATCAACAGCACTGATCAAACGTTTATCTTCATCCAGAATTTCTGTTGGTCGCATATTAAGCAACCACGCTGTTTTCTCCCCATAATCTTTGTACCTAGTAAAACCAAATTTGGCATCGATTTCGTCATTGAATATACTCTGCTGTAAACGTCTCTCGCTCGTATCTTCTGGTTTTAACAGTCCAGACGAACCACCTTTATCGGGCTTATACCGCCCGGAGTTCATTAAAACCATTGCTCGGCAATGAAATTAATCTGCGTTCAAAACTATATAATTTATTTACCATGAACTAAAACGTGAATAAATCCATATTAGAAAGAAAATACCTTTACCACATGTAAGTGTTTCTGTGAAATTAGCCAAAAGATTTGAAAATCAATTCTGGAAAAAACAAAACTTGAAAAGTCAACAACAAAAAGGAAACCATATGAGAAACAAAAACATAAGATTCCCGCGAAATTCAATAAATTAAAATGAAGATTCTACCATTAATCGATTTACGTATCGATTGCAGTTTTCGTCGGCCACGCTAAGAGACGCTGCTATCCGATAATGTGACATTTAAACATAATGTTAGAAGAGGGAAGACGAAATCCTTATTAACAAAAAGAACATCACACCGCATCACACTTCTTCTAATATGGCTTTACTAGACAAACACAATACCCATGCCTTAACGCGATTCGAACACGTGCTCTCGCGCATTGTCGTCCGTCATCCATGCAGTAACGTAAAGGAGTCCACAAGAGGCTGGCAGCTCAGGATAAGTTTTTAATCTTTTTATTTATTTTCATATTTTAGTTTGCTGATTTTATGTTATTAACTACTGTATTTTTTAACTTACTTATGTTTTTATTAATTTTTAAATTGTGTTTATCTTTATTTTCATTCATTAGCAATTTTGTTTCTGACCACGTGAGTATGACTTGCTAAATGGATGCCTTGAGTAATGGAGGTTGTTTACTGTTTAGGTGTAAGGATTGCCATATGGGGTGGGCGGTCAAGAGTTGAATTTGCCGACGATTTTGATTGTGGGAGCATTATCTGTGCTCGCTGTCAGCGTTTTTCTGAAGTGGAAAATACAGCGAAGGGGATGAATGATAGTTTTTTACCAGTAGCCTGGAAAAACTTGCGAAAAAAATGCTTGAGGAGAGGTTGGAGACTTGTGAGGTGTTGTTCTCTAGTGTTGGATCCACTGTAGGGTGTAATACAGGAAAAAGGCAAGATAACGGTCTTGGAAGAAAGAGTTGCAGACAGTGTAGAGGTGTACAGCAGTATGGGTGTTATGCTGGACCAGCTGACCCATCGGCTGCAGACGGTTGAGAGTCGTACTTACTACAAACTCAAGAGAAAACGGTGCGTCCTGTGAATGAGATATTTCCTTCAATACAGAGTTTTACTGATAAGCAGGACCTTGGTGGTGGTACTGGACAAAATTGTTTAATTATAGGTGATCCAATGGTTCGGAAAATTGGCAACAGTTTGGGTAGAAAATACAAGGACTTTGTTCAAGTTTGCTTTCCCCGTGCTAAAATTAAATACGTGAAGAGTGTTGCGGGTAGATCTGTTGTAAAAAAGGAATGGGCAGTCATTTGGGTGGGAACAAGTGATGCAGCCGCAACCGAAACAGAAGAGTTTGTGTTAATGTATAGGTGTCTTTTAGGAAAGGCCACTAGGGATGATAGGAAAGTAGCTGTCTTGGGACTGTTGCCCGAGCTACATGGTGGTTGGATCAACCAAAGTATTATGAGTTTAAATTATAGTCTGGAAAGTATTCGTAAGAAAAGGAAGGTTGAATTCATCGACCTGTGGAGTAAGTTTCAGCCGACATGGCTCAAGAAAGATGGAGTTTACCTAAACAGGTTGAGTGTCACAGTAGTTTTGGGTGAATTTAAATATTTTTGTTTTCCAAAAAACTAAATGGTCAAGGAAAGGTGCGTCCGTCGCAGAAGTCACTCGTGGTGGCACATAGAAAAGTATAAAGATATGTTCATGGATATACCGTTTTTCCGAAGATTTGAATCATTTATGGTAATGCTTGCAGTATCAAGAATAAAATGGATTATATTTATTTCCCTCATGTTGGCAGTGGAAGGGATAGAGGTTTTATGTATTGTTGAAAGCTGGGGTCGTTGGAAGACGATAAGCTGTTGAAAATTGAAGGTTTTAAGCAATTCAGGAAGTATAGAAGACAAAAGAAGGGAGGTGGTATACTAGTTTACCAAAGAAGGAATATTCTGCCGATAATGGGCCAAATTTAAATCGTTTGACAAAGAGGTAGAAGGTTTGGATTAAGACTGGGAACAGTGTAAATGAATTGTGGTTGCTTAGCACTTACTACCGACCACCATCGAGTCATATCGAATATGACATAAAGCTATTTGAGGAGATAAATATTGTTACAAGACGCAAAGAGCTTGTAATTGTTGGTAATTTTAACTATCCCAGGATCAACTGGGAGAGGGGTGAGGCTTCAGGTAAGGGAAAAGACTTTTATGGTCCTGTCTCTGAGTGCTACCTTTACAGCATATTTTGTGTTCCACTCGGGAAAATGCTGTACTAGATTTGGTGTTATCCACCAGAGAAAACGGCGTTAGAGATTTGTCAGTAGGAGTACCTTTTGAAGCTAGCGATCATGAGTATTGGATTCAGTCTAGCACTCGAAAAGTATATCACAGAGTCATCAAGGAAAATCGCTACTTTTAGAAACTTAGATTTTGAAAAGTTGAGGGAAAAAATCTCAAGTCAGTTTTGTGGTCCTTTAACAGGCTATAATGCTTACGAAACATGGCTTCATTTCAGCTCAAAGTTAAAAAATATTTCTCAAATTATTCAGTGTAAAAGAAAGACTGATATTCGTAGGATCAGACCATAGTGGTTTAATGCAGACTTAAGAACTCTATTCAGAAATAAGCAGAAATTGTTTAGAGTTTAAAAACTCAGGGAATCAGTTGGTGTAGAAAAAATGTGCCCAAGCTAGAAGAGAGTTCAAAGTTATGATGAGAAATTTTAGGAAAAGGCATAAAATGACAATCGCTGAAACTATTGACTCGAATCCGAAAGCATTTTTTGCGTATTCAAAGTGTCTTAGCGGCAGTAATATGAAAATTGGGCCACTGGTGGCTCATGATGGAAGACTTGTTTCACACGATACTGACATAGCAGATTTAATAAATGATTATCTTGTTTCGGTATACGTGCGGATTCTCCAGTTGAGGAATTTAATGAATTGCCGCCGGGAAAACTCAACGATGTTGTGTTTCAAAGAGGCTATCCTGAAACAGCTAAAGAAAATAAAAAGTACCAAGTCTGGATGAATTGTTTGCTAGGGTCATTCTTGAAACTGCTGATTTAATTCCCGAGACCTTGCAAGAAATTTTTCAACTGTCGGTAGATTTAGGACTTGTACCTCAGGAATGGAGATTAGCTAACGTCGTTCCCAATCTTCAAAGGAGGTGATATACAAAATGTGGAAAATTATCGTCCAATTAACTTGACGTTAGTTGTTGACAATGTTGCCGAATCAATTATTAAAAGGGAAGTAATGGCATTTTTAGAGATTAATGAACTCGTTAAGGATTCGCAGCACGGATTTAGAAACAGGATGTCTTACGTAATTAATCTGCTACAATTTAATGATCTAGTTACGAAAAGGTTGGACGCGATGGATTGTGATGATGTTGTGTTTCTGGACTTTCGGAAAGACTCTGATAAGGTATTGCACGGTAAATTGGTAGAAAAACTAAGAAAAATTGGAATTGGTGGCAATCTTCTTAGAGGGATTGGAAATTGGCTTGATAATCGTTAACAACCTGTTGTGGTTAATGGAAAAAATTCAAAATGGGCACCTATCTTCAGTGGCGTTCCGCAGGTATCGGTCTTCAGACCGATTCTCTTCCTCATCTACATAAATGATTTAGAACCAGGAGTACCGTCATTTGTTAGCAAATTTGCTGATGACATTAAAATTATGCGGGTAGTGAATACAGACTGTGATGCACATATACTCTAGAAGGATTTGGACAGACTAGTAATGTGGGATGATAAATGAGGAATGAAATTCAGCGTCGGTAAATGAAGAGTTCTGCACTTTGGAGGTAAAAATATTGGCTTCATTCATCACTTAGGGAGTGAAACACTTTCGCCGTGATCTCCATTAAGGACTGAGAAGTAATCGTGAAATAAAGACTTTAAATTTGTCAGCCAATGCCTCGCTGCTGAGAATGAAGCAAATAAAATGCTTGGTTTTCTTAAACGTCATCTTACTTGCCATCTTAAAGCAATTCTACTTGCTCTGTACAGGTCTTTGGTTCGCTCTCACCTCGAGTATGTGGTCCAATTTTGGTTGCTTTGTTTATTAAAGGATATTGATTGTTTAGAGTGGTACAGAGGAGAGGTACGAAATTTATTGACGGTTTAAGGAGTTGTGATTATGTAGAACGACTGAGAAGGTTGAAAATGTTCAGTTTGCAAGAGAGGAGATCGAGGGGCGATCTGGTACAGACTTACAAAGTTTTATCTGGACAGGATAAATTGGATAGTGATTTCTTGGAATTCGAGCAAGGCTATGAGGGGTCCTCCACTCAAATTGTGCAGGGAACAGACGTCTGTTATTGAGACACGAGTTTATGTCAAACAGAGTGGCTAATGCCTGGAATATGCTTTCAGACGATATTGTATAGGCTACATTGGGTGAAGGATTTAAAAACGCTCTGAACAGACAGATGATGCAGATAATTTAGGTAGTAGGATGTCTGCCTGTGAGTTTTAAATTGGTCAGCCTTGTTGGACTATCGTCTGTTGCTGATTTCCCTAACCATAACTGTAACCATTATCACACAAAAGCGATTTGTTGGTTTGTTCAAATTTAATGACCCAAGTTCCTATAATGGCCATGCTGTACGGCACACTAAATGGCTCCGGCATCTCGGGAACCCTACGTTACTCCCTGTTTCAACAGAAGATTTCAACAGTTAAGGGAGTCACAAAAGCGGCAAAGTCTTGCTTAAATGATAGGATGGTGGGACCATAGATTATATAACTACGTTACTTGATCTGTGGGTGGGACCATCCAAGGAGGACGAAAAATATGTTCGCCGTTTGAGTTTGGGAGAGGGGGATTGAAGAATTCTTTGAATAGACCTGTCTTACCAAACGACAACTAACGGCCTTTTTAGAATCTAAATATCTTATTCAAAAATGTAGCGTGATGCATTTCGGCAGGAAAAATAAGGAATTTAGTTGCCATATAGAAGGGAAATGACTAATGGACTAATGACTATATAAAAGATTTAGGCGTTATTGTGACTAAAGATCTTAAATTTGGAAATCAGTGCATCGTAGCTGTTAAAAAAAGTTAACAAGATGTTAGGATTTTCGAAAGGTCATCTGACCTGTCATAAGAGAGAAATTGTTCTACCGTTGTATAGAAAGCTATTGCGTCCACATCTGGAATATGCCGTACAGTTTTGTTCACCGTACCTCGTTAAAGACATTGATTACCTGGAAAGGGTTGTAAAGAAAAGTTGTCGACGATTCGAACACGGAATGTTCAGCTCCGAAGGAACCGCTTTCCCATTTAAGCTACGCCGAAGTGGTAACTGGGTAGCTTATATTCAAATACTTTGTGGGTGGACATAACAGGGTTCAAAGAATAGCTACTATGTTTATCGAGGGGTTATGGCATCTTGAATTCGTTGACAGGTTAAAAGAACCCAAACTCTTTAGCTGGCAGAAACGGAGGGCTAGATGTGACATCATTCATTCAGACTTATATTAAATTTTAAATGGATTCGATGTAGTTGATAAGGGCTTCTTTAGAGAAGGCTGCAGTGGGTTCACAAGACGAAATTGGATGAAGCTGATCAAAGAACAGGCTAGGTAACAACTAAGGCATGAGTTTTTGTCTAATAGATGTAAAGAAATGCTTTACTTCGTGTCGACGCCGGGAATCGAACCCGGAACGTTCTACTCCGGAGAGCTGCTTTAACCAGTTAAGCTACGCCGACAAAGGATTTCTGTGCTTATTTTGAAGTACTTTGTGGGTGGGCATTACATAGAGTAGTAGTAAACAATTGAAATAATCTGCAAAAAGAAAGTAATTCAGGCAAAGACGATTGAAAGTTTCAAGAGAAAAATAGATGAGCATCTCAGGATTTTTGTCAAAAGAGAATTTGGGTTTCTCCTTGTTTGCTATGAGTGATTCGCTTTTAAGTCTTCATTAGGTGAAAAATACTTATTCCGCTCTATTGTTTTTGGGCTTTGAAGATCGTTTGGGTTGTTTTTTTTCTTCCTCGTTTCGTAATGTTCTATAATTCCTTTATTTCTTGGCATTCTTTTGTGGTATTTCTGAAGAAGGAACTCCGTTTCTAATTTATGCTGAATGTTATGCATATGACGATGAAGAAAGTCTCTACAATTTTATGGATTTTTGACGGGGTCAGCCATTGTGGGATTTTGCCTGTTGTCGACTTTTATTCCGCATTTGTACACAGAGACTGGAATAAAGGATACTAGAACGCATGGCTGTAACGATCAAGACGCTGTATTGGTGAGGGGGAGTTTATCGTAAAACTCGGTTTTGCTGGGGCTCAACATGTTAACATCTCGTTCCGCATTGAATTATTTTAAGCAAGACAA
>JJRW01S0014321.1:57813-68995 GCA_001188405.1 Loxosceles reclusa | reverse complement strand
GAAAGAGAGAAGAGGATGGGGGAAGTATAAGGCTGCGGTAATTGCTTCCATTCTTTCAATGTCACAGGGTCACCCGGAGGAGGGCAGGAAATACGAAGAATCTGTTCCGTGGTTCCAACTTCTTCGCCGCTAACAATGGAAACGGGTGATGATTTTCCACTACGTCTGCAAAGGTGAGAACTTTCCGAAGTTCATTCTCTTAAAAAGTAGAGGTTCGCTGCGGGATAAAAGAAAAAAGAAAAAAAGATAGCAGACGGCAATAAAACTTACAGTAGGCTTTATGGCAGCACTGCATTGATTCACCCGCAATCATTTCTGAAACGGAGGAAAATGGTTCACCATTTCCTTTTTATCTTTTTTGTTTCCTTTTCTTATTTTCTTTTCTTTTTTCAGGTGAATTTCACTTAGAATGGAGCAGTTGCTTTTGTTATTGAGTCTAGTTTTTGTTGAAAATCATTAAACATTAATTGTCATCTGTTTTCTTCATAAATGGCCATTATTTCTTTTTTAAAAAGCAAGAAGTTGTTAATTCATGATTCCCCTGAAATATTCCTTCCCTTTCACTAATTTACAATGGGGTTTGACGGAATAAAACAGTGAGCGAAAAAGAATGTTTACCTGTTTAGCAAGGAACAAGACGCCCTTTTGAACGCAATATGGCTGAAATACTTATTTCAGCCATATAGATATAGACAAATTTAAATCAACAACAACGTTTATGTCAATTTTGTTCGACACATCACATAGCACAACATTTGTTACACAAATGCTGATGCTAATTCGTTGACGGAGGCAGGTGGTTTTGATTTTAAAACGAGTATCGTTTTTTAGCAGACCTCATACAGTTTTAATAACGTTTAAATCCGGTGACTACGCTGGCCAGGGTCTATGTTATACTTCACTTCCGTGGTTTTCAAACAAAGAATGGACGACCGGGGAGTGTAAATGGAAGGGTTGTCGTCTTGGAAGATGGCATCTCCATTTGGGTGTAAAATCCTGACCAAGGGATGCAGTTGGTCGGCACGAATGTTTAGATACTTTTTGGCTATGACTCTACCTCTCGTAGCACAACTAGAGGGCCCAAATATTGTCATTATATGGCACCCCGAAACCACACAGAAATCATCACCATGTTTAACAGTAGGTTTCAGACAGTCAACGTCGTATACTTTAATCGGTCACGCGTCGAGCAGCGGGGAATCCAGTGAACGTGGACTCGTCTGACCATCTCTCATGGTTCCATGCAACCTGTATTTCCACTTTTTATTCTCATTTCACCACTGAAGACGTTACTTTATGCTTCATGGTCACTGCAGCAGTTCTGCTATTGCAGCTCTATCATGGTTATTATTTATGTACTGTCCCCGACTGACGGTTTTCACTGTAACAGGTACACTTGCAGTGGCAGTAAAGTCTGCAGTTATTTGCACTGTTATAACCTTATGTTTCCTCGCGACAATGCGACAGGGTCTTTTCTGTGTTCCTGTCCTCCAACACGGACTTCCGACTACAGCTGCTTCAGTCAGCAGAATGTTTTGCCAGTCTTTGAGTACTGGAATGTGATTAGTGAAACAGTTGATCTCGAAACTCCCATTTACTCGACTACTCGCGTGATAGACCCTACTAGGCGACCTCCACACATCATATCTCTAAGTCTGTTTAGTTGAACATAACGTCCCTCAGACACAATTAACTTACTTCTTTCAAGCACACGACTAATAAGCTTGTGCCTGTTGCTGACTTTTATCTTGTATTTCTATTTGTATCTGTAATGTCCCGTTGTAGTAATGGGAAGAAAAGTGACCGTTTCGATTCACTGCGCGTGCGTTAGCCATCGGGCAAGTTAACTGAGTTCAAATGAAGGGTGTTCAAATTCTTCTCTTCACTCCCTGTATGTTGTAACGTGCAACCCAGGATTTTACTTTTAAAACTAACCCACCAAGTGTACCAAGCAAGACCCATTGAAAAAGAACTTTTTTTTTCGTCCTTGTTGCGGAATTTAATACGCATGCGCTCTGCTCAATACTAATATTATTTAATATAACTTATTTTAATCACCTTTGGTATAATGGAAGCAAGACTAGTTTAATTAACAAAATAGGATAGGATGTGTAATTAAAAAAAACAAACAAACTTTAATGACCAAGTAAACGTAACACAGTTTTGAAAATCCTATCTATCAACAAATTAGCAACATTGATGCACAGGGTAATAAAGGAAAGACCATATAGTGACTTCGTCTCATTAGTAAATAGACATAATTATCGCCTACCTCGGTCTGCCGCAATCCTGGTTCCGCCCCAAGTAGGAACCTCTGTAAATTCATCGTAGGCAAAGGCGATGAGGTAGAAACCAAAATCGACACCAAGCAGCGCAGCGCGACTTTTCGGCCATCAGCTATGGCCTTTATCAGGCGAATGACTCGTGCTCCTCGCTTCGGGACATGGTTACGTACGTGGAGGAATCGGTTCCGCATGGTGAATCAACAGGTGTCGTTTATCGCGTACCGTGCAAGGACTGTAACAAGGTGTACGTCGGTGAAACGAAACGAGGTGTTCCAGTCCAACTCAAAGAGTATGCTCGAGCCGTCCAGCTAAAGGACTTCAGATTCCTTCTTGCCGAACTTTGCTGTTAAGTCACAACGTGAACCAGACTTTGATTCCTTTGATGTGTTGCACAAAAGCACTTCCAACCGAAGCAGCCGATTATTCCTTGAATCATGGGAACCTACAAGATCAAGGACAAAGCGACAAATCGTTCCAATGAACTGCCGAGCTCGTATCGCCATCTCACACGAGCACAGCACACTACCCACCAGTAGCACCACAGCAAAGACGGTGGTCATAGCTGATGGTAGAAACGTCGCGTTTCTTGGTGTCGATTTTGGTTTCTACCCATCAACCTTGCCATCGTGTTTATGACCAGTGACCGACTTCCTACGATTCTCTCTACCCCGGGTTAATCTTTCTTTTCTTATCTACTCTATAAATTTAAACAGTGTGATATTGCGTGTCATTCCACTTCGGAATATACTACCGGAGGAAGTTCGTCAATGTTATAGATAACGTAATGCAATTTTACATTACGATGACCGTATTATAATGCACACAAGATTTGAAGCAGATGTATATTGAATACCTTTGTTCTTCAATTTTTAGTTACTTGGCCTTGTGCACGATATTTGTTGTGCATATATTACTACATACTTTCCCATGCGTTTTTGTCAACTTTTCTGGATAAGGTCTCGGAATTGAAGTGGACTAGTCGGACTCCACCTAAGGATCCTTTTTCGTGACCCCCCCCCCCCCCGCCTCCTTGAGTTGAGGTTTTACTGCGATTAATCTATTTTTCAGCATCGTCTTTTGGTGGCTGACGTCCAAGCTGGATTCGAGCCTGGGCCTTCGAGTATGGGTTATCCAGAATTACTGCAGGACGGCGGGACCGTTATGTGTCATTGGACTGGGTCCTGGAGACTTTGGTCTAAGGGTGGCGGCTGCAGATGTCTGCCCTAGGAATAAGCGAGGCTCTGCGCTATAACACTGCTTTGCTTAGATCTCTGCACTTGGTTGAGTCCGCAACCAGGACTACCCACTTAGTCGTGAAGATGATACCCAGCCCTTGACGAGAGCCACAGTTGCTTCCAGCACAGATGAAATGGCGCAAGGAAAGAAACTTCTGTCTTAGAGTTGTTGTTTGTGTTCACTGTTGATGGGAACTTATCCAAATCCTGCAACTGTTCAACACCTCTTGCACGTACTGTCATAAGAGGTGATAAAACTTCACCTTCTGACAGATCCTAAAAAAGAAGAGCTCTAGTGGAAGGACGGCTATTTTTGGACTTTAGGTCATTTGCAACTATCCGCGTCACCCTTCAGATCCAACATATATATATAAACTTAAAACTCTATTCTAATTATCTTTTGTATAGTAATACTCTAATCGTTGTCTAATACTCTGGGCAGTATGGCTGTTTGTCTGGCATTTATTTGAATTGTTTCAAAGAAAACGAAAATAGTAACTCAAGCAAGCAGCGAGTAAGAATGGGAAAAGAATAGGGTAAAAGGGAAAAACTGCGTTTGCGCAGGAGACACTAGGCTTGCAACGTCAACAGCCACCCGTAAGTGTTGGTAGCAGAAATTCATGCGCGGGTGTAGAAAATGTGGGAATATGACGTTATGTCTTTCGGGGTCTTTCAGGAGATTTTCACGGTTTTATAAAAGTACCAGCAGATCCCATGCTCTGAGATACTTTAAGCTCCGTATTCGAGTTTTTTAATTTTTGTTTGAGTATTGCGCATATTTTAGTGTTTTTCTTTACGGCTCCAGTTGTACCTTTTAGGGATGTTGTAAAGGCATTTCTTGTTCTACTGTCTCTCGGAGATTTACTCACGTCTTCAGGTTCATTTCACGGTGAGTGTTTTATCGTTTCTTTTTATTCGTTCCTTTTTTTTTTGAATATTTGTTGCTTCGTACGCGTTGGTAGTTTTGCGAATTAGTTATATTGCGCATAGTAGCGTGATTAAACTCATCTGATTTGGTGTAGTAAAATCCGAAAAAGGGATCTCACCGTTATAATGAAAAGTTGACTACATTTTCGTCTAGAGAGCGCATCGCGATGACAAATTTTTGTCCAGTTGTCCAATATTAGAAATCTCTGTTCAAATGATGTGTTCATGAAGTTGCAATAGTGTGAACTGGTGCACTATATTTTTTTGTAAGTCACTTAAACCTCTGTATTCTAATTGTTTGTCCTTGTTTATATTTGTCATTTTATTTAGGCATTAAATAAATCAGCTCGCATACCTTAGTACGATCTCACGTCCTTCATTCCTTAAGTGTTTTGTTTGCCATCCTGGTAAAATTGCTGTGTAAAAATCATCCTGACGCCCAGTCAATTGTAAAAGTATATTTTAGTTATATTGAACTGAAAAAAAAATAAGTTTGAATTTCAAATGTTGCAGCATTTTTTTTTTCTCAGACGTTGTCTACATCTTGACAAGCAGCAAAATACGCCGCCGAAACAGAGTTTCAAACATGGAAAGCGTTCGTTTGTAATTAACGAGAAAACAATTCAGTTGGCAAAGATTTTAAGTTTAGGGCTAGAGATATTTGACATAGTTAAATATGTGTATTAACAAAATAACAAGTGAAATAAGAGTTAATCTGCGTTGTCCACAATCATCAGGGGGTGAGATAAGTAATTTTGTATTACCAAAATCACGCAAAGTTTAGAGACAATGATTTAGTAGTTTACGTATCTTGTAAACAAATCATGAAGGTTCAGCTTCTAATGTATGAGAATAAAGTTTTGCATGCTGCGAAATTAATAATCCCCCTTCTGTAGGAGTCTTGAGTCATCATACCGTTGGTGGTATTGTTACGTTCAGAGAAACTTTATAAAAAAGTGAAAGTAGTCCTTTATAAATATTTAAATAAAGCGACAAACAAAGCGTGTAAATTCATCGTCCAATTAGTTTGGCATCAATTGCTATAATTATCGCGTTAATAGTTTTAGAAAAGTGGATGACATTTTCGGAAACTAATGAATTAATTACGGGATTTGGAAGCAAACTCTGTCATGTGCTACAAAACTTTTACGAGTCCCTTACAATTTTGTGATCTAGTCACGGGAGTATTAGATGTAGGTGTAGAATCATTGTTGTCACATTTATTTACACTAGCATTTGCGTAAGACATAAAATAAAGGTTTAGCATAGGAATCCTCAATCTGTGATCCGTTGACTACGGTTAGCCCGCCGAGGAGAGGGATTTCACCGGTAAAAAAAATGTAAGCATTTTATTCCCCAAAAATATCCACTTTTCTCTTTAGATGAACGAATGTAAGGAGGAGAAAGTTTGTCAGTGGCGGACTGGACCACCAAGATATCTGGGGATTTATCGGTACGTCAGTGGAATGCTTAAATCATTTATGATTCTATTTAAGTGTCGGTAGACGTGCGGCCCGTGGAAGCTTTCGAATTCGTTGTTGCGCCTCTTAGTCCCTAGAAGGTTGAAGACCCCCTAATCTAGACTGTCAGAAAATGTTTCACGAGTCATTTCGTTGTGAATTATCAGAGAAGTTTAAGGACTGGAGCAAAGAGGGGCATATGAGAATAAGAGAGAAAACTCTCCTAGAGCCTTATGCAAACATGGTTTAACACAGGCCCTGAGAAGTGTCGACAGCAGTGCTCCCGACTGCATAAGTGTAACTATAACCAAGCTCCCAACATATTACGGTCGTGCTATAACAATGATAAGTATTTCACTTCCTTTTTGCTCTCGACGCTTATTTCTCCCTCTGTAGTTATCACATTTCTGACGTTTCACGACAGAATACTTAGCAAGGGTTTCTGTATATTTTTAATGGTTCACATAATAGCGCTAAAATTACAACAAGGAAGTTTCAAATGAGCTGTCTTTTATAGTAACATGGCTATGTTTCATCCCGTTACAGCAATTGCAATTTCTAAGTACGTTTTGCACGTTTTTAATAACGTTTGCACTTTGGGAAGCACAGCTTGCTACGTAATTTACTCTTCAATCTTTTAGAAAGCAGATAGGTTCTATTTACTTTTAAAACAAAATAAATATTTTACATGATTCTACATTAATGTAGGATCATGCCAAACACATTTTTTGTTTTAATCGTGATATATCACTTGATCCCGAACTATCCCCTAAGTTAGTTATAATTTTACTGAATTCGAGGTTCTACTTAATCCACCTATGGAAGTAAAGAGCGCTGCAATCGCGTTGGAAACACAAAAACTGGGAATTTTCATCTCTTATTCTTATACGCTCTTTGGATTGGAGTTTGAGGTAATTTATGCGGAGGAAAGGCAAGTACTGGAATGTACAGGCTTGTAGAATTAGTTCTTGTACTAAGTCATGTCGCAGAGAGATGCATTTCAGGCCTGCTTCTTTACCTACATAGTTTCTGTGTGAATATTTTTTTTTAGAGGAGGCTGACTGGCATATATCAGCACTTTGATTGGACCTTCCGGGTATTTGATCTCTACAACAAACTGCAAAATTATATTGAAGGAAATGTTACCTACGGTAGGGAATAACGAACTTTTGTTTAATCTACACGCCATTATCGACAGATGCATGCATTCAGGAAACCAGCTGTTTACGTTAATTGCCAGCAGTACGCAGGACAGAATTCTGTAATAAATTATGGTGGCAATTGGAACTCGAACTGGCGACTTCTTATATCAACGTTGTCCGCGTTAGCGAACTGCATCCTTCAATTATTTCGCTTTAACAAAACGTAGAACTATTTAACTTATGAAAGAAATATTACCTTCCTGCGGGAAATAACCGCAGCAAGGTAATATTTATTTACATGCCACCAGCAGAAACTGAATACCTTAAGAAAACCAACTGTTTCCGGTAAACGTTTTGGCAATTGGAACGACCGAATTCCGTAAGACAGAATAAATTATGGTGGCAACTTGGACTCAAGCGGTGACCTCGTGCATCAGTACTGTCTGTGCGCTAAATAACTTCCACATCCCAAGGTAGCAAAGTCCCCGAAGTTTCAACATTTAAATTCCCTTAGGACAGTCGTACAGGCAATCGCAGCCGACCATTCCATATCAAGGCTCAATAAAGAAGAAGATGGAGAAGATTCGGCTTCGACAGAACGTAGGAATACCGATGATGAAGGCTGTTAATTTAGTTACACGCCGCCAAGGGGGGAAAATAAATATCTTCAGGAAACCAAGTGTTTTCGTTAAATGTTGGCAATATTCAAGAAAGAGTTCTGTAAAGAGCAGAATATATTGTGGTAGACACTCGGACTCAACTCGATGGCCTCGGACATTAACGAAGTCGCTCGCTTAACAATTATGAACATTGCGGGAAACGAAGTTTCTAATTATTTGGCTTCAACATTAAGCCCCCATTTGACAGCCGTGCTGCTCATTACAACTGAGTTTCGCATATTGAAGTTCAGTAAAAGAAGAATTAGCTACAGCAGAACATAGGTATATTTAAGATGAAGAAAATAACTAACTGTTAATTCATCTGCATGCTGTTATCAGCAAATATATCCTTCAAGGACTTAACAGTTTTCGTTAAACGTCGTCAATACGCTCTATAGAATCCTGCAAGATGCAGAACCAACTTGAAACGGTGACCTCGAATATCAAGGATGTCCGCGCGCTAACGAATTTCCCACATGACCAGGTACCGAAGCTTCCATATAATTCGGCTTCAACATTAAGCACCTTGGGACAGCTGTGCTGCGAATCACAGCCTATCATCCCATTTCAAGGTTGAGAGAAGGTTGAGAAAATGAAGAAGAAGATTCATCTTCAGTATAACGTACGTATATATAATATGAAGGAAATATTTTCTTCGGCGCAGGAAATAACTAGCTGTTATTTTACATACACATTTATTGGCAAATAAATTCCTTCAGGAACCTAACTGCTTCCGTTAAACGTCGGCAATCAGCGCAACAGAATGCTATAAGGAACAGAATACATTATGTGGGCAGCTGGGACAACCGGTAACCTTGGACATCAACTTTGTCTGTCCGCTAACCGGGTACCAATAATTCCTAAGCTTCAACATTAAGCTCCCCATGGCATAGCTGTGCTACCAATTGCAGCATACCTTTCCGCATAAAGGTTTAATAAAAGAAATGTTTCCTTGTAGTAATTCATGAACGTAATGTAGGAGGAAGTACGATATTAATGTAACACTGTCACAGGTTTTTATGTCGTATTTAAGCAACCTTTACATGTACAGGTATACAGTAATAGAAACCTTCACCGCACTGAGATTGAGTGCCGGAAATTTTATCGTCCTTTATTGTCACAGGCCTTTTGCGTGGGTTGACGCATATTCGTTTTAAGACGGTTAAAAAGTTCATATTACCACGGGCCTACAAAGAAAGCTTGCTATAAATTTGGACTAATATATAATTTATAACATATCCAAATAAGTTCAAAAGGCCATAAACAATATGGCAAATATAAAACAAGTGTTTATTGAAATAAGAAAGTTTGTGATTCTTATTTTGCTCCTAGAATTTGTATTACCTGTTTTTTCTTTTAATTTCGTGCATTTGTTTCACTGTATTAATATGTTTTCTGAGCAAATGAAGACGCACGTATGTGGTTTAAAAATTTAAACACGAATAAGTGGCTGCATATTAATTAATTAATTAATTAGCTTTTTTGTTGCGAGGACTTTCGTTCTATCCACGCGTATGTAACCATCAACAGAGCCATAGAATAATATATGTGTACATATACACAGTCGAGTCGCATTAATGTGGCCAGAGCTACACACTGTGGAGTAACCACAGTGTGTAGCACTTAGACGGGCTGGGAGTGACTGAACAAGGTTCTGGAAGGATTTCGCAAGGATATGGATTCATGCTGACTGCAGTGCATCTAATAGCTATTGGAGGAGCCATAGAGCGAATAGAACGATCGTGGAGGATTCTACAGATGATCAATTGGATTTATGTCCGAGAATATGGGTGTCAGGAAGTACTGTGAGCTTTCCTCGTGCCCTTCCAAACATTAACATACAATTATAACTGTGAGGCACTTCTCACTGTTGAGCTGGAAGATGCCATGCATATCATCGAATATAATGTGCATGTACGGGTGCACGTAGTCTGCAAGAATGGATGCATACTTCATTAGGTCAAAAGAGCCTTCCACAGGTAAAGAAAACCCATCGAATACGAGGAAAACATTCTCCAGACCATGATACTACCCCTACTAGCATGTATTGGTCTAACAGTGGCAGAGGGATGTTAGTTCCTCCATATTTCGCGCCGAATGCGTCAATGCCCATCTCTTTGATTCAACAGAAAACGTGACTCATCGGAGAAGGCAACACTTTGCCAATCACTGGATGTCCAATTCAGGTACTGCCGTGCAAATGTCAGCCTTTTCCGGTGATGAACTGACGTTACAATAGGTCACCATCCGTCTGCAGCGTAGACACATACGCAGCAGGCTTCGCTGCACTGCTATTTTAGGCACACTTGAGGTGATTCCTTGTTTGAATTCAGAAGTCAGTTGCTCCACTGTAGCATGTCGACTGACCCGAACGCACTGTCGCGGCCGGCGTTCACCTCTGACATGTTTGGCATATGCTGTTTTGCAGTTGCCACTTCGCGTATTCGTCATGGTTCAATTTTTTTTATGTTCTGTGAACTTTACCCATGGCAGCCCGCGAAGACTGAGCAAACTGCGCAGTTTCTGAAATACTGCCACGCTGACCCTGAAAAGCCAATAATCATCCCTTTCTGTAAGTCCGATAAATCAATATCTATTGTAACAAACGCCCTTTGTCGACACCAGGACGCGAACCTGGATCGATCAGCTCCTAAGTTACCACTTTCCTAATTAAGCTACGCCGACGGGTATATGGACATACCACAAGGGACATTATCTAAGTCCCTTGTGGTACGAAACTCACATCCTCCCCACGCTGAGAGAGAGAAAGAGAGAGAGAGAGAGGTCTAGGCAAGGGCCTGACCTCGATTGTGGACTCCAACAGCCAAGGGACCATGACCACGAATTTGGACACCAACTATAACAAAAGCCCTTTGTCAACGGTAGGACTAGAGCCTGGATCATTCAGATGAGGGAGTGACCACTCGGCCAATTAAGCCATGCCGACGGGTATCTAGGCAGATTATTTTCTAGGTCTTTTGTGGGGGGAACTCACACCATAAGAGTAGCATGTGACATGTTTCCAGAATAGGAACAGGACGACTTTTATACCCATAAAATATGCTTCTGACATTTGACACTCAATTGATACGACATTGGATACTCAGTAATGACGTAAAAATTATGCGGTGTTTACAATAACGTGACTCGTTTGTGTATATAATTGTGTCTCGTTCTAATTTCATTGTTCTAATATTGTCATACTGTTCCTATATCTATTTGTTACAAAAACTGTATCTACATCACAACAAGTAACCTAAACTATGGATGTACAATGATTCCCGATAATTTACTAAATTGGAAAGAAAAAAAAAGTGTATAAAATTAGGAGCGTTAAAATTTTACGCACTTTCTAATTCAAATTTATTCACAGTAGATGATCAAGAATAATTGCGTATCCGTAGTTTAGATTCATTGCTATGGTGTAGGTATAGTTTCTGTAACAAGTAGGGAGACATTTACGAATGAAAATAC
>JJRW01S0014314.1:20385-31141 GCA_001188405.1 Loxosceles reclusa | reverse complement strand
CTGGTGTGAAAATGGTTCCAGTCGATTCATCAAAGTTTGATACAGAACACAATGTGATGGCACGGCGCATCGAAACCACTATGCCTGGAACGGTGTGGTTTGGTAACTATTCACGTGCCGGGGCAAATGTCGAACCGCCGTTCATCTGTGTGCCCACAGCGGTTCATTGATGCCAGAGGAAAGCGAGTACTGTCTCGCATTTCTCGAAGAAACAGCAGGACCACAATCCGAGAAATCACCCGCAGATTCAAACAGTGTGAAACAGAGTAATATACCGGGCTCTTTTGGGAATGGGGCCTGCGTATCCATAAGCACAATTGGTCCCAATGTTAACTGTGCCTCATCAACAACTGAGCAGAAACCCTACAGGATGACAGACATCGAACCGTATGTGACTGGAAAAAGTTAGCTTGTCCCAATGAATACAAAACTTTCTGCTGCATCAAGTAGGCGAAACTCGTATACTCTGATTCACCAACTTTATCTGCAAAGATGGTCAAGTAACTCAGATATATCAGACATTGTTCGACTGAAATATGATTGGTTCTAAAGTTTACATATTCGTGTCTACTCTGTTTTCTGCGAGTGAAGATCGGTACTTAAGAGAACAATGTTGAACAACCATGTTCCTAAGATTATTCATCATCATGTTCAACATCATGTTAGTCATCATCACGATCGAGAAACACGAGAATGGGTTTCATTTAGTGTCATTGTCTCTATATTCACCGAAAAGGAATCCAATCGAACATTCGTAGTCGAAATTAGAGAAGCGGATTCACACTATAGCATCACCGCCCCAAAATGACCGGGAACTGGAGGCCGTGCTGTTAGAATATGGTACTAGATACCCCATGATACCTATTGCCACTTAACGAATCAATGCCTGTCAGTTTCTTTCGGCTTAAAGGCAGTCTTATTTTTTATTATGTGGGTGGTCAAAATATAATACGTATTCTCTGTATATTCCTCTAGAAAATCAATTGATTCCAGTTGTCAACAATTTAGCACAACTAAATTCCGAAAGAAACAAAATAAATTTGATCTAGCAATGCTAGAACTGTTAACCTCGGACGAATATGTTGTCTACACGATAACCAACTGCCTCCTCCCCCTTGTCGCCTGATCCAGCACATATCCGATTTTAACAGAAAGTACATTACTTTTAATTTTTGGCAGAATATTACATACAGTTGGAAATATGTAGGAGAGGGAGTACTAAATTATGGTAATACCAATAAAAGGGAACGTGGAAACATTTCTGAAGCTCTGTACTGAGAAAAATGAAGTTTGCGCCACATTTAGGTTAGTTTCGCTTGTGAGAGAAGACGCGAAAATGATAGGAAGAATAAGTTACTTTATCCATATGGTTGTGTGCAGTTACACGTGAATTATGTCGAAGCTTTCGGAATTTGAAAGACGGAAAAGTTTTGGTGCCCGCTTAGTAGGGGCTTCTGTATTCCAATTAACTATGCATGGCGAGGTTGTGGTCCGAAGATTATAACGGCACATTTTTCATTTCGGAAAACAGCATCCGATAAATATCGTGGACAAAGATGTAAGCTGAGTGATGAAGACAGAAGGACAATTCAGATAATTTTGAGGAAAAATAAGAAAAAGACAGCGTCTAAAATTACTCTTTATCTGAATAACACTCTTTTCAAACTTGCGTTTATAAGAACAGTGAGGACGGAACACCACAAGAAGAGCATTGTTAGGCGACTTACAATCCCCGTCCCATTAATAACGGATATGGAGGTCATCAGGCGGGGATAGAAGGTGCCGCAGTCATAAAACGCAGACAAAAGATCAGTGGAAGACTGCCACACACGTCTAGTCTCATGAATTCACTTGTTCCCATGCTCCGGTTTGAAATTATGTGTAGAGCACGACATCTTAAACCTTTTATCAAGACTGTCAGATATGCAAGATGTGAAGAGCATAGTAAAGGTGCAGTCATGTGTTAGGCAGCCATATCGTGGTACTCTGCTGGCTCCATTATCACCTTGAAAGGGACTATGTAAATATTTTAAGCAACCAAGTCCATCCTATGGTGTAAAAGTTACTCTTGATGGTGATGATATTTATCAAGCTGATAAGGCCCCAATTCATACAGCTGGTTTTGTTCAATGATAGTTTAATGAGCCTACAGATGAGGTTGGTTTCTCGTCTATCCCCACCTGCCTGTTTGTCCAACAACATTGTCGAGTCCCTGTGGTGAATTTTAGAGAACAGTGTCAAATATACTTCTCTAAGATTTCTACAGGAACTTGGGTAGTTTTTGAGGAAAGAATGGTACAAATTACATCATATCAGACTTGTATTTGTCTATTCCAAGAATAATGCAGGCAGTCTTGAATGCGAAAGGTTGTCCGACATCATACGAATAAAGGTCTGCATTCTTTTTCCAGCTGTCCAAAGAAAGTTGTTGTGTAGCTAAAGGTGTACATATGTCATCCGGAAGCACAGAAAAACAACAGTTGTCAGTTATTTGTTAAGAGATCATACTTGAAAATAACATTTCTTTAAAAATGTTATACAAGCTAATCAAAGCAACTAAGGCTAGAGTGATACCCTTGTAAAGATGTATATTTTAGGCATTTAAATAAACTGTCGTTTGTAAAACATTCAACACTATGAAAGGGCCATGAGGTTAATATGAGATTTATATCGCAGATTATGGATATTATAGTACACATCTTATGTAATTTTCGGAGTAAAACAGCCGCGAGCTGCGACATAAGCTTGTGAGATCTCTTCCCCAGAAAAATATAGGCTGTCCTTACAGCAGTCTGCATAGTTTAATTAGCAGAGCTCTGATAATGAAACTGAAAGATCCGTGGTTGGAATCCCGGTGTCGACAAGGTGACTTGTTACATTGGCGCCCAATCATTAAGGGCCATATGATGTTAGGTCCACTACTCGAGGTCAGGCAGACATGACCTCTCACTTCGTGGGGGAGGATGTGAGGTTCTCCTGACAATACATATAGGTAATAAGTTGCTCCTGCTCCTACAATCTTTGGTATTACTCGATTGGGAGAGCATTTTTCCGGAACTGAGAGATTCCTGGTTCAAATCCCGGTGTCGAAAGGGCTACTTGTAAGAAGTTTTAGCATAATGTGGAATAGAATTAAAATGGATTTAAATGTTGTCCTGAAAACTTTTCTTCCAGGCTGCTTTCACGTGAGATCACAGTTTATCAGGTGAAAGGGATTGTTTTGTTGGTTTCAGTGGGAATTGGAAGCCACAGTCGGACGTTGCTATGCCAGGGAGAGAGGGGGATGCCTCTCTAGTAAGGTCTTTGCAGCAGGAGAATAGTCCTATTCACAAAGGATTAAGCACACTCTCTTTGATAAAGGGAAAACGCAACATCCATGACCTAATGGGATTCAAACCGAAACTCTTGTGGATCGTAGTGTGATAACCAACCTACTGTGTCACAAGAGCTGCAATAAAGATATAATGAACGCATACTCTATTGTGAAAAGGTGATTTGCTTTGAGTCCCTGACTTTGATTTCTTGGTAAACTAGAACACGTCTCGTTAAAGTAGTCAATTTAACATAGATGTTTGGTCATTGATTCTTGAGGTGAATCTTGAGAACGATTCGTGTAACCAGAGAAAAACATTAGTTGTGGATAGTCGATTGACGTGGCATTTTGATTCATAAGTAGTGCTGCATGATACCGTTACATAAATCACGCATACAGTGAGTTTGTTTTCTCTAAAAATAATTAACTTTACAAAGAAAATTTTGACAAAAATGGGATTGGAATTCCAGTCTTCTTCTTTTGTTGGTTTTGAGGGCCAGCTGTACTCATCATCATCAAAGTAGTTCTTCTTTCATAAGAATAATGGATGTAGTGGCATGAGAAAACGTCAGGAAATCAGAAGACGATTGACGCAGGACAAATTAAGGGGCTCCGGAAGTTCCTTCCTGAGATGGATGACACAAATTGTAGAAGATTCAGATTGAGTGTTTCGAAATATTACCGCAGTATTTAAATGTGGCACATGATAACAATGAAACCTTGACATGAATGACACACATGAATGAAACACAATGAAACCTTGACATGAATGACACACATGAATGAAACACAATGAAACCTTGACAATGAAACAATGAATTTTTGTAGTATTTTTCAAAGTATTACTGGGTAGAAGAAAGGAAGCCTCTGACAGACTAACGGCGTAATCTCGAATATCATGGTACCTAAGTTTTGAACAGAATTTCAAATCAATTGAATATTTTTTCAGATTCATTAGACGAGCTCGCCGTACCTCGACCGCAGCACATGAAGAGGGAAGTTTGGTTTTAACAGTAACAGCTAATATATATGCACGATGACTGATGAACTTTCTGGTCCACTCCTTGATCAACACATGTCGGTGGACATTCCCTACACATTCTTACTAGATATTTGCTCCTGGTATTGTTATATGCTCAAACACTTGTAGTCTGCATTATTCTAGCCAAACTACGACGTGCAGCTCGACTCTAGTGTTATAACTGCGTCAACTGGACGAGGAATACATGGGTGACAAAATAACCTTTTCAGTTTTTACTCAGTTTGTAGATGTCATTTAATCTGCTGTTAAAGTTTGGCGAAATTATGTGGGTATCACTGTCAAAATATACGGAAAGGGGCAGACAAATCTGCGGGGTCGTGTTCTGATGCAGAATGACGTATTTAATAGTCAAACGTATTTTAATAGTGTTGCAAAACGAAACTGTGACTAATGAACGATAAGTCTAAGTTCTCCAACATCATGTATGATTTCACCACGGTGAATTAAACGAATAAATTCTTATGTATGACAGAACAGAACTTCTTCTCACAGAAGCAACTCAGAATTTTTTGGTGACTGAAGAAATTAATCCCTCGTCAAAACAAATGCAGAAGATATAAAGGAACCAATGAAGGTGACAATCACCTGGCTACACATATCACCACATATCACCTGGCTACTACGATTTTCACACTGCTATCCGTAATAAAACATATGGAATTCAGTGGTATTTTAACCCCTTACTCCAAACTCAAACACCATCAGTCTTCAAAGACAGGGGAATAATTTTGACGCTAAGCATGCTGCTGTGTTGCGGAAGATTCGTTGCTGTTTGGGGTGGCCACATTCTATGCTGAAACGTATCTTTAATTGCCTTTCTTATTTATTCCTTTTCCTTTTTTTTTTTGTAATACAGTATATGAGGATGCGTCCACAGTTAGGGCATAGCTATTTCAAAGCTGATGATATTTACATGATCATGTTAAAATAATTCGTATTCTCCACTTGATCACCGGTAAACGATCGATTCTTTAAGCAGCAAAAACTAACTGCCGTTAAATAATTAAAATTCAATTGTTACATGTAATTTATAATGTCTTTACATAATATCCTGTGTAAGTATATGCTGGCAAC
Source organism: Loxosceles reclusa (assembly GCA_001188405.1). Taxonomy (NCBI): domain Eukaryota; kingdom Metazoa; phylum Arthropoda; class Arachnida; order Araneae; family Sicariidae; genus Loxosceles; species Loxosceles reclusa. The sequence goes on along the minus strand of JJRW01S0014314.1, from coordinate 25,712 downwards.
CTTTTGTACGTTGTATATTGGTATGCTAGAATTATTTTCGCGTTGAGAGAGAGCGAGTGTTTTAGTCAAAGAATTAAATTTATTTTTTCATACACGTGTTTTCAGTGTTTTTCGCGTTTTGTTTTTTCTAACACGCTGCTAAAAGATAAATAAGCATTCAAAGAACCAACTGTTTTCTTTGAATTTTGGCAATTCGCAGGGCAGAACTCTGTAAGAAGTGGAATAAATATGGGTCATGATTTGGACCTATGTCCCCCGAGCATGAAGCCTGCCTGCGCACTTACTATCTGCATGCATCACACTGCTGGATGCCGAAGCCATCATACATTCAGCTTCAATAGAACGAATAAAAAAATAGAATTTTTAAAATAACAAGTTGCGATTCAACAATATGTTGTTTAAACAAAGTATAAACGAATGAGTATTTTTAACAACATGCTGCTAAATGGCAGCGTGTTTCTAAAAAAAATTCGTGAGTTATTCGTCACCACTAAATATTTATAGCACCTGTTAAATTCATGAAAACGTCTGCACTAATTACACGCGGTTTCTTGAAAGCAGCCATATATAAATCAGATTAAAACTTGAACTTTTAATATTTCTAATGTCCACCCATTATTATAAGCTACACAGTTACCCCGTCGGCGTTGCTTAACCGCTAAAGCGGCCCTCTAGAGATGATAGATCCGTTGTTTCCAATCCTGCCGTCGACATAAGTAACGTTTTTCTTCACAAATGGCTCCCGAACAGGGACTCACACTAGTGGCCAGAGACCCAACCGTTAGGTCCACCAGTCGAGATCATTTTATTACCTTGACCTCTGTTTCAAGTGGGAAAGGATGTAATGTCCACCCACAAATGACAAAGTTTTTCTTTATACATTTCAGCATTAGTGTATGCTTGTTTCCAAATATTGTTGATGCCAACGGTTGGGAGTCTGAACCTATGTGATGCCGGGGTGAAGAGCTTTGAGGACTAAGCCGCAGTGGCGATTACCAGAAGTTCCATAATATTTATGTATGCTGAATGGAGTTCCTATCACAAGCTTTTCTATGCTACATACATAAGTCTATGTGTTCTTCATTTAATTTTTTTTTCATTAAACTTTCAATATTTATTTATCTATCTGTTTCTATTGAGCAGTATTTCTTTGTTTGCAAGTAATACTACGGAACTAAGACAAAGTGTTTGTTTCATATTGCTTCGTTTCGATGTAAAGAAGGCAATATATACGGGGAAACGAAAATAATTGATTACTTTTCAAGATATGAGTAATATTTCGTTCCTTCCACATTTAGTTCTTCTTCTTTTAGTGTCCTGTGATTTAAAGCTAAGGGCTCCGACCCTGTTGGTATAAAGCCAATAAAAACACTACAGCGTTTTACAAGGGGAACAAAGTTCTTAAACTGATGATTTTGCTGATCTTTCCGTATGACCAGGCAAAGGACACACCGTCTTGTGTTGTTAACTACCCCCCCCCTCCCTTTTCCATTCCGTCGCTGATTGATGAAGGGAAGCGATACATATAGCGGTTTTATCTCTTTTTCTCTCTGATACTTCCAATCTTCTGGATCGCCGCACCGGTCATAAATCCTGTCTTCGCTCATGACTCCTGGGAGGTTCCTTCAGATTGTAGAAAAGATAGTGCAATTAATGTCCGCGAGCAGAGCAACTTTTGTAATTTTGGCGGTAAAACAATTTGAGGCGAATGATTTGTAATTTTGCGGTGTGTTTAAAAGGGTACGTCTTTTAAACTCATGATAAAGCAAACGTTACGCTAAAATTGTTGCAAAGTGTTGGGTTAGGTAATCGAAGGAAGCGTTTAATTATTCTGTGAGGTCAACTAAATTTTTCTATGTTGCTGTTGCGATTAGTTAACACATTTTGACACAATAACATCGGATGTAGTTATCAGTATGATACGTCTTCAGTTATTTTTTCCCTTTGTATATCATTTATATAATTCTATATGTGTATTTATGTCGATTGTGGATATATCAATCATAAACATGACACGTTATTTCAGATTTCTTACTGACTTCCGTATAATGAAGCCAATGCACGTCGGTTATATAATCATATAATTTTCAAATTATTGTGAAGTTCTTTCCATAAAAGACAGATAACCAGCTGCCCAGATAACTAACCGTCGGCGTAGCTTCATTGAGAAAGCTTCATTGAAAATCTTGACGGAGCTGATAGACCCAGGTTCGAGTGCTGGCGTCGCCAAGACGTTTCTTACATAATGCACCACTACAGTAGCAGAACTCACCTTCAGGCGATGTCGTTACTGCCATATTCCGACATCATGAGTTAAGGATAAGGTAATGCTAGTGCAGAGGTATCGTTATTATTAAGCGACACTTAATTAATAAATCAACAATCAACGAAATCGAATACAATAATTCGAAACTGTGCTAATCCAATCGTCGTAATCTGCTGCAGATTTTGATCTAGGTGCGATACCACAAACTACATTTTCAGTGTTTTTGAGGATTTGTATTTGTCGCAAATTTACAGTGTAAACAATTTTTCAGTGTTTGTGATAAACACTGAAAATTGCCATGAGATGGCGATTTCCTCTAAAATATTCACTGACTTACGCATGATGCCACTAGAATCATATATCATTTATACACACTGACTATAAATTTAAAAAAAAGAAAATGCAACACCAAGAATGAATAAACAAAAGATTTCGTGGCAAAAGTACATGTGGCCCAAGCGTACAGTAGGGTAATCGCGGCCAAAGCGCGCATAGTAATATGTTATGGCAGAAGCGCACAGTTATGAATCGAAACGAATTTCACTATTCCAAATTTCAAAAGTGTTTAATTTCAACGAAATAGATTCAAACAGTGGAGTAGCGTGTCGTAAGATCCGGGTCGCCTGTTCGAGGTAGTTCCGATAAACTTAGTAAAGTTTAGGTGTGTGTGTAAAAAGTTTGAAAACTTATTAAAATTTCTAATTTTAATGGTGTTTCCGTTGATATATTTCAACTGTTTTCCAGGAGTGGTTGGTTGTAGATTTGACACAAATTTAAATGAATTTTAAAGTCAGCAGAGTAGCATCGTAAGTGGAGATTTGAATTTATATTTTAATTTCGAGGATTTGCTAAAATTTAATGGCTTGCGCGATTGGGCCACCACATGGCCGTCCATGTGCGCTTCGGCCACGATTGTCGTACTGCGCGCTTCGGAACTGTGCGCTTCTGCCACGCCACCGACAAAAATGGGTGAAATGTAGCACACAGATTGAAAACGTTGGGTATTGTATGTGATCAGAAAATAACGGTAAAGCATTAAAAGGAAAAACTGTATTACTTTAATTGCACCAAAACCAATAGGATATACAGTCGCTGTTATTCGCTATACATCCCTCAATGCGTTGGGGTCATATATTTTTTAAATTGCTTCTTGCGACACTGCAGACCATGAAACTTGCACCCGTTGCCATAATTTATTCGAACAGGTTGTGGATGGTTAAAAAGCTGACAATACATCATGTCTCATATGTGTTCAGTAGTGTAGAGATATGGTGATCTAGCTGGCCATGTGTTGACATTGATTGTCTGTAGGCACTGTTCAGTGATGAGTGTACCATGTTGCAGCGCGTTATCCTTCTGGAATAACGCTCCAAGTATCCAAAATAAAAAAGGAAGTACAACTGGTTCCAGAAGGTGCTAGAAACAGCGACGTGCTGCAGACGTTTCATCAAGAGTTGAACCTTGTCGTAGCTGATTGTTCCTCTTCTGTGGCAACTGGTGTTATAGATGTACGTCGTCGCGCAACTGCACGTAGGTTATTCCCTGTCCCCACTACATATCCATACGTACATACATACATACGGTGGTCTTAACATCCCAAATAGAAGTGAGATTCGTCACTGAATATGATATTGCGCCATATTTACGTATTAACGACACCACAGCAAACACTGGCAGACAACATATGGCACCATCGCACATGAGGCCTATGGTACGCCCACTGATAATGCTGGTTAGTGACTGTCATCGTATCAGACGATTTTCCCCCGATATTGTACTTTTACGCCAACTTGAACCACTTTGGCGCCTTCTAGATCCATGACTTGCTGCCAAATTACAAATGTTAAATAGTTGCGATTGGATTCTGCGGTAATATGCCGAAACGATTAGCCAACTCTCATGACATCCATTATTTTCCCTCTCTCTCAAAGTTGTTTAATTGATGGAATGATTGTCCCCTTCATTTTCATTGCATAACACCCACTGCAAACTATTTATTAAGCTCAACAATCCACCTATCTGCAGCAAATCAATGGACACTTATAAAGATGAACCACGGTCTCACTGCACTTATCTCTGAATGCTAACATTTCATATATCCGAACTTCTGATAATTTCTATGTCACTGATGCTGCTTGCTTGCCAAATTTCATCTCTTTCTGCTTATTCGTTTGTCTGTTTTTTGCATTTTTAATACTTGCATTTTTTTAATACTGAGTGTATTTAATAAAAACTTATTTTCACAAAGAATAAACACGTCCAATAGCACAATCAGTAAATACATTAAGGTAACTAGTTTCGATAGACCAACGTCCATCTTCTTCAGACCGACATCCGATCACGTCGTGGGCTGTGCGTCGAGTGATGGCGAAAACTGGGATTGTTGCATTAGGGCTTCTAACTGAATGTATATCATCATCATAACCATCACCTTTTATCTAAACAACTTCAAAATTTCTCGAACCCTTGCAATTTAGAGCTTTTTTTTATTATTTTCATCCAGCCATCGCATATATGGTCATTTTCTATTTTTGACAACCAGTCAAGAAAGTGCTTCTTAAGTAGGGTAAAGAAGCATTGCCCTTTTGAAGACGCCGAGATTCGAAAGAACGGATCTATCGCCTCTAAAGTGTCCACTTTACCCGGTTAAGTTACGCCGACAGCTATCTGGGCAGATTATTTTCGAAGTATTTTTGTGGGGAGAACCTTACATCCTCCCCACTTGAGAAAGAGGTCAAGGTACTTCCTGAACTCGAGTGGTGGACCTAACGGTTGGGTCCTTGGCCACTGGTGTGAGTCCGTACATTCGAGCGCCGTTGTAAAGAAAATTTTCTTATGTGGAAGCCGGTTTTCGAACCGACGCGGATCTGTCATCTCTCTAGAGTGACCGCTTTACCGGTTAAGCTACGTCTACATCTCTCTGGGCAGCTTATTTTCGAAGTCTTTTGTGAGGAGAACCTTCAAGTAGTGATGTGCTCGAATCATTTTATGTGCGTCTGTTTTGGAGCACTTTTTTGAGAAAGTATGAAAATTAGGTGGTTTTAGTTAGATGGAATTATGC
>JJRW01S0014306.1:4566-17241 GCA_001188405.1 Loxosceles reclusa | reverse complement strand
ATCTGTACTGTAGAAATTCTTTAAGTTTAAACTCAGAACTTTATATCAGTGAAGTTTTACAATTCACATACAACCTTTCTTTATACACTTCATCTTAATTGACAGTTTCAACATGGGCAATAAATGTGTAGTATTGAATTCACTTATTAAAATGACGTAACGTCCATCGTAATTTCCACGAGCTGCTTCTAGTAAGGAAAAAGTGAGAACGTGTTTATGCGAGCCGTTTCTTTTTACGTCACATGTGACACGTCAACTCACTGGTTCGTCGTTTACTTTTGTTTGACAGAGGAGTATAACACGTTAATCTTTTGACTCGGGCTAAGTTCTAATGTGTCAAAGAGAAGGGAAAGAGTTGGAGTCGTTACAATACTTTACATAATTCTAATGTGTCACGCGTTTATGTCGTGGAAAAATCGACTGTACAAGAGAATACAACAAATGACAACCTTGACTTGAGAAAACCAAATTCCCCGACAATGCATAATCACAGACATATACCGTAGCTTTTCAACAACCCACTAGTTATAAATAAAATTGTTCTTGTCAGATTCCGCTGCCGAGAGCGCTCTGAAAATACAAAATAACTCCCGGCGGAGGCAGAAATTATTTAGCATTTTCAGAGCGCTCTCGGCAGCGGAATCTGACAAGAACATTTCAATTTCTAACTAGTGGGCTGTCGAAAAGCTACGGTATGTAACTATTAGAGGCTTAACAGACGCTAATAACGTCGTGTCTGGAGTTCATTGTAATGTGAAAAGGCCGGCAACAAAGTGGACTTGCCTTGATAAGCGATTGAAAATCCATTTGCGCCTCCGTGGGCTAGTAGTCAAGTCGTTCCTGTGCTAAAGGAGTTACCCGAGTTCGTTTCACGGCGGAGGCAAAATATATTTACTATTTTCAGAGCGCCTGACAAGGAAATTTCTATTTCTAATTGCACCACCAATTTATCTGGCATAGTATATTTCATAATGTTACGTTCAGTGTCACTTACAACGTACAACTAAGTTGGATGCAAAAATACTCTGAAGTGTGTCGTAATCTTATATAGCACTGCAGCACCACCTTCCGGTTGATATTTAGGGAATTGTTTCTGTAGAGGTATAAGTGTAAAGCTGTACTTATCTACGCTTAAATTAAAATCAACGATGATACTATTTCTTTTAAAATTCAAACAACTGTACACTCACTGTGTTTTTAACTACTGAAGCTAAATCTAATTAGCGAAATAAACAAATGAACAATTTCTGAAAACAAATACTTTTATTTAAACTTAACAAGAAGAAGAAGAAAGAAAACTATATATATAGTTAAAATCAAAGTCATAAGATCAACTTATACTACTCAACGATGTAAAGATGAATTTCAGTCGAAGCGCCTTTTTGTGTATGACTGGATACAGACACAGTTCCTGATTCATGAATAGCACGCTTAAATAGAAAGGTAGCATCATAGCTTAATAAATTCATTAGCCATCTCAGTTCAAGAAGAATACGGAAACACTTCAAACTGTTACATTGTAAGGTTCTTTTCACAAAATATTTCGAAAATAAGCTGCCCAAGTATCTGTCGGCGTAGCTTAACCGGTAAAGCGGTCTCTCTCTAGGGATGACGGACCATTAGGCTCGAATCCCGGCGTCGACAAAAGGACAAATATTCTTTACAATGGTGCCCGAATTTATGGACACAGAATAGTGGCCAAGGACCCAATCGTTAATTCCACCACTCGAGGTCAGGAAGTACATTGACCTGTTTCTCAAGTGGGGAAGGATGTAATGTCCCCTAACAAAAGACTTCCAAAATAAGCTGCCCAAATACCTGTTGGCGTAGATAATCGGTAAAGTGGTCACTCTAGAAATTATAGATCCGTAGGTTCGAATCCCGGCGTCTACAAAAGAACAAAGTTTCTTAACAGCATGAAGATAAATTCCCTTCTTGTTGTCAAGACATCAAAGTTCAGAAGAACCGCTGTCAAAAAAGAAATTTATACTCACATTGGCAATCATCAATTTTTTGAGCCACTCGACATGTCGAACGACAACTATTAGTCTGCAGTGAACGTATCCATGAATATTTCAACTTGAAAGCTTGATGAACAAGTTAACTAAAACATTATCAATTGAACATAATATAAAATTTCAATTAGAAGAAAAACCACAACAATGGAATACTCATTGTTTAAGTACATAGAAACTAAAAGAGAGCTTTACAATATTCCCAACTACTTTTATACAATTCACAGTTTCAAAACCAAACATGAAAATAAGACAATTGATAATGTCTTTGCCAATTTCAAACCAGTGTATTACCCCTTAACTATTAATCGATATAACTGTGAGCATAACACCACAGAATCCAGTGCATTTTAATATCCTCTGAAGCACGCCTTGTTGTTGTAACCCACAAATATTAACAAAAATTTCTCCTCCTAGGTGGTGCCCCGTGTCTCATCTCTTTTGCCAATGACGAAAGTGGCGTTTACTCGATTTATCACATTATATTTAAAAATAACACAGCATTTTGCAAAGTTAAAGGATTCAGCGCTACACGTTGATTCCAAGGACGAATTGTGGGATTTAAATTGTGATGTCCTCATTAGCATGGCCATCTTGAATACCAGGCCTCAAACTGGAACGAAACTTCGCCTCTAGTCGACCGGCTTTTTGACTCATTGCTTGAAGATTGGTTGCATAGTGCCAGTAATGATTAAGTCTATGGGCTCACAACCAATCAGAAACAAGTGACGTCGAAGAAGCAGATCGATTAGAGGCGGATTTTTGTTTCAGTTTGAGGCCTGGTATTGAAAATGGCCGTGTTATTAAGCGGCTGAATTTCATAATTTCTGTCTCTGTAATTATCGACTTAGTTACATTACTGACTAGCATGTGAATATTTTGAACCCCTAGATGGCCAATCGCGTAATTTCCATGTAATGTCACAAGTTAAATTTGTGGCGCTTATAAGGTTCTCTCTCACAAAAGCTTTGACAATAAGCTTCCCAGATATCTGTCGGTGTAGCTTAAATGAAAAAGCGGTCTCTCTGGAGATGGTAGATCCGTAGGTTGGAACCCCGGCGTCGAGAAAAAGGTATGTTTTTGTACAATGGTGCCCGAACTTATGGATTCACACTAGTAGCAAAGGACCCAAACGTTAGGTCTATCCTGACCTCTCCCTCATCGTGGAGAAGGATGTAAGAATCTCCCCAAAAAGACTTCGAAAATAAGCTGCCCAGATACCGTCGGCGTAGTTTAAATGGAAAAGCGGTCTTTCTAAAAATAGCAGATGCGTAGGTCTCTTATGAAAATAACAGGTTCTCTCTCTGAAAATAACAGAACCGTAGATCCGTAACTCTGGACGGATCCGTAGTAACAGATCCGTGTAGAATCGACAATAGGGCAAATTTTCTTCACACGTTCTTGTAACATATTACGGACTATTTAGTGACCAATAAAGCCCACTTTTGTTCAGAACAATTTGTCTGTCTCATTACTTGAGCATTACTAAGAAACTTTGTATTCTTGCGCGAAGATAGTCTTTCAGGAGCCTTCAGCGGTATTTCAACGAATTCGTGAATACGTAGATAACGTGACGCCCCGAAGATATTTTAATATTTCTGCGTAAACAAGTTGTCTGTTAAACAACCATATCGTCAAAAACACCAGAATCTTCCTTGATTGCCGCTAACAAGTTGACTTTACAATTGTGCCAGCTATGAATGGTGTTTCCACGCATCTGTTAATGAAATGCTTGCATAATAAAACAGCGTCTTGCACTGTATCTTGTTCTGGTCTATCGTGACTACTGTCACCCGTGTTTTGGACTGTTGCCAAAATGGTAATGCCCCTGTTACTATTACCATTTTGAGTAAGGTATTCCTTTTAAATAAATTGTGAATTTATTAAATTTATTAGTTTTAAAATTCTGGAATATCTTGCAAATGTATTAGCAATAGCCAAGATAGGGTGTTTGTTGGGAAAGATGTAGAAGAAGTTCACCTTTCTGAAAGTGATTCTGCACTAAGCCTGATAGGGCGGTGACACGGTCTACCTCTACTCAAGCGGTAGAAGCAGGTTTGGTACAACACTCTATATGTTGTGGGTATTCTGGTTGAATTACTGGCATTTACTGTTAGTAGCTTTCGCGGGTCACCACACACAGAGTAGTCGATATATTCAATCTACTACCAACTAGCCAATGCGAAAAGTTTTTCCTGCGGCCACTTGAATAATAAAGCGAAGTACAGCACATCATCTTTTTCCACTTCCTTCAATATTATTGAATGGAATATATACCCATTTAAAAAACAAAGGTACAAAGAACTTGTCGCAAACGCATGAAACTTTATATGTGTGTAAATATCAATCAATCAATAAAATATCAAATCAAAAAGGTAGCTTATTGGGGAAACATAAACGCATGAAAAGACTCCCTAGCGCCTTATTGAGTCACCTCTGGCTTGGATACAAGACATTATACAGACTAGCATCGAGACAGATAAGCACCGTATAGTTTACCAGACGGCATTCCCGACACGAAAACAGCTGTCATAACTACCCAGACTAAATCAAGATACTTCGATGAAGACTACCCAATTCTATTCCGTAGCAGTCCAGCATTGTCTTGCAAAGCACCACTGCAAGACGCTAAGGTGGGTGGTTATCAATGGTAGCACAAGTACTGAACGTTCTGAGAACTGGACGTCCTGAGCAAAGAGACCAAATGCCCTTCCGCAAGGCGTTTAGAAATAGTACTGGTAGACACGGGTATTTCAAGCGATGGTACAACTTGCCTTTGGACGGCAGACAACGAAGCACTTGGACTTTCTCCCCGTTCCGTAAACTGTCTTTCTCACAACTTAAAGACGCTCTCCCCAGAAACCACTCTTGGGGCATTTACCGCATACAATGCCAGTGAGGCCTTTCACACATTGGACAAACCCGTAGACAATTTAAATTCCGTATCAAAGAACATGAGAGCTATGTTCGGAAACAGGAAACTCACAAGTCTGCAGTTGCAAAGCACTCTTGGGAACAGAATCATTTATTCAATTTCAGTGACACCCAAATCATCACCACACCTTCAACTCCTCTCGATCTTGATTTTTACGAAGCATACCACATCCGACTCTCTCGTGATTCTTTAGTAAACGACACAAGCTCTACTCCATTTCTCTCAAGTGCGTGGCAACGGCTCATCGACATCGAGCAAAGAAAAACTACTATTTCCAACTTGGCAGTTAGTCGTTCGTCGTGATCAAGTTGAGCCACAGCTCAACGAAACAGCTGTAAACCTTTGTCTATGAATTAAATAATTGTGCTTCACATCGTTGTTTTGTCTCTGTATTTTAGGGTCCGTGCTTGTCGCAGGAACAAACGGTCCTCGCTACTGGTGGTCTGTCGAGGGCATCCTGAGCCTCAACGCCGTTTTTGAGTACTGTCGTGCACATAGTAATTCCAACACCGCCTTACGGTCTGTTCAGAACGGGCTTAAGTGCTGGCAAATTCGTCGATGAGACTATCCAACTTCTCAGCAATAATTCGACTCCTCTCAAACTCTTGACGATTCTCTTCGCGTGTGTTTTAAATGAATATGCAGTGATCAAACAACCCTCCATAAATATGATAATTACCCATAGCCTTTTTACACGGTAGCATAGGGAGTCTGTTACGCTCTCTGGTTGTTATCCCCTATATCGAATTCCGTCACAATTCTAACATTTGTACACCTACCTTATACATACCGGCATGTCCAATTTTCCAGAAAAGCGACGACTCCTTCAGGGTACGTGACTTTTTTGTTACAAATAAGTGTGTAAACAATACGAAGGATAGGGGAGCAAATTGCTCACAAAATAAGCCAACCACTGCAAGGCGACTCAATCACCAAAATTGAGCGGGTTTATGGTTGAAAGAAAACACACACTCGGTAAGATTTCTGAATAACATATTTTTTGCGTACATTAACAAGAGGATAGAAATTCCCTCTCCTGCGCATAATGCTCATTTTTCAGTTTGTATTACATTTCGGTTAAGAAATACGTCACATAGATACAAGAACAATTAATGAAGACAGTTCTTGGGGAATATTGCATAGTTTATGGCATAATGGTACTATTCTTGGACACCACTACACAAGAGTTCGGGTTCGAATCCCTTTAAGGCATGGGTGGTATGTTCATTCTTTGAAAGCCAATTTTAGCGAGAGTGTGCCGCTCCTTGAGCCAAAAGAGCTACTTTTCCTTCTATAAGACCGTGACAGATCTCCTCCATAAGATAGAAATGCCCCACTATGGCCGCTGACATTCATATTACTGAAGTATTAGAGTAAAAGAATTAGTTAAATACGACTGCTTTTCTGAACTAAGAGCAATAGTCCCTCTATGCGGATCTTTGTCACTAAGCGGGAGGTAGCCTTTCACCCCACTGAGAAGTATATGTGGGAGGCCCTGCTCCTACGGCAGAGTTTGGATCTAGCCCAGCCGAAGCAAGTGTGACTCAGACTCGCCACGAAGAGTCCTTCATTATACACAGCCGAGTTACATTAATGTAATCAGCAGTTAATATCCGGAGCAACCATACCGTCTGCAGTACAGACGGGATGGAAGTGACCGAACAACGTTCTTCAAGGTGTTCGCAGGGATGCGGAGCCATGCTGACTGCAATGTATCTAATAGCTGTTAAGGTGCGTGATTAGAGTGGAGTATTCACAGAGCAAATAGCACGATCAAGGTGGTTCCACATATGCTCAAGTAGGTTTAAGTACGGGGAATCAGGGGGCTAGAGAAGTAACTATGAATTCTTGCTCGTGCTTTTCCAACCACTCATGTACCATTCTAGCTCTACGGCACGCTGCATTGCCGTGCTGGAAAATGCTATCCATGCAGATTGTATACCGTAGGTATACAATCTGCATGTACGGGTGTAAGTGGTCTGCGAGAATAAATGCATACTTAATTTGGTTCATAGAACCTTTCACGGAGAGGAAAAGACTTAGCGAATGCCAGGAAAATATTTCTCAGACAATGATGTTACCCCAACCATCTTGCATTCGTCCATCAATGGTTAAGGAGGGTTGGTTCTCCGATGTTTCTCCTGGAACACACCAACGTCTATCTGTTCGGTGCAGCAGAAAACGCGACTCATCGGAGAAGGTAATCCTTAGCCAATCATGGAGGTCTAATGCAGGTACTGCAATGCCAATGCCAGCGGCTTCTGGATATGAACCGACGTTAGTTGAGGTGCAGTCACCATCCGGCTGCAGCGGAGGCCCGTGCGCAGTAGGGATTGTTGCACTGTCGTTATAGACACACTTGCGGTAGCACGCCGATTGAACCCGGGTGTAAGTTACTCCACTGTAGCGTGTCGATTGGATCGAACGCATCGTCGCAGTTGGCGTTCGCCTATGACATCTATGGCACATGGTGCTCCCTAGTTCCCACGTCGTTTATTCGTTATTGTGCCATTTTCCGTTGCTCGATGTACTTTAACCACAACAGCACGCGAACACTGTGCAAAATGCGACTTTTCTTAAATACTGCCACCCTTGGCCCAAAAGCCGATAATCATCCCTTTCCAGACGTCTAATAAATCGCTCCTTTTGTCAATAAGAAAAACGTTTGATATGTTTCCTGAATGAGGAAAATACGCCTTATATACCCATCAAACCTTCTTTCCGCACGTGCCTTGTTTTATTGGCTATTGAGTGCTGACGCAAAAATTAGGCGGCAGTCAAACTAATGTGACTCCAGAGTGTATTACCACTGTGCTTTGGTTTGGTTTATTTCCTGAGGAGACTTATGCTACCTATAAGGTGTTAGCTTCTCCCCACAAAGACTTCGAAATTAAGCTGCTCAGGTACCTGTCGGTGTAGCCTAAATGAAAAAGCGGTCACTCCGGACATAACAGGACCATAGATTTGAATCCCGCCGTCAACGAAAGGCATGTTTCTTTTACAGTGGGCCCTGGGGATGTAAGCTATTAACTACTGCCTAACTTTGCTGACACTGTTCAATATGCAGCAGGATAAAACTCCCATTAACCTTTTAGATGAACTTTTATAAGCATCGTGATTGCGAAGCATTAAACCGTTAATTTTGCTAATATTTGCATGCTTCATTTACATTTTTGTTTCACTACCGATTTGGCAGACAATGTCAGTGGCGCATACAGTGAGGGGAGGGTGGAGATCCGTGAGGTCCGCACCCACCCCAGAGTAAATATTGTTAGTTTCAGAAATAACTTTTACGCGCTCTGAAATTGTTTAATGCCGAGAATTCAAGCATGGCTGCAAGGTTCATCACATTTAACAACGGTTTAACACATTTAACATATAAAAGACATAAGTTAAAAAAATAACTCGCAGAATATTTCTGAATGTAACTAACATATGGCGCTATTGAAAACATCAGATAAGTTATTGCACAAAAAACAATTTCATCTTGTTGGCCAGGTTTCGTCGGATCTAGGTCTGACTTTTACAAAACTATGAAACCAACAACAGGTTGGCACCAAGAGAAAACCTGTTCTACTCCTACGCAAGACATTTTCTCATCAACAATAGTAGATTATTCCTAATTTTGAAAAAGTCCGGCCTAGACCTGACGAAACCTGTTTATGTAAATAACAGTTGTTTTTTGTGCAATATGTTGTGTATAATCCTTTGATAAGTGACTTATGCAGAAGTACGTCTGCTCATAATATATGGCGCTTTGTCAAGATCATCACATGTTGCATTCCCCGCCCCTGCCGCGGGAAAATTCTGTGCGCAGCCCTGACAGACACAATGCAGTTTATATTCAAGTTTCGAGAGAGGCATGTATTTCGATCGAACACCGCGCTTTCTAGTTCTCGTGCATGTGTTCTATTTCGTGTCTTTCTCAATCATATGGCAGTTTGCAAACGATTTTTTTTATCGATGCCATCATCTTTTTCTGTTATTTGTTCATCTTTAAAGATTCCCCAATTAAAAAGAGCCAACCTACGCCTTCTCTCCCTTATGTTGCAAAGAGAATATTCAAATCTCTCTCTACTAAAGTTCTTTTAAAATAACATGCAAAAGAAAATACTGGGAAATTATAATTTTTTTTGTGTGAAAATAAGTAATTTGCATATTACTCAAACGAGCAGTGTTTATCTCGGTTAGAAATTTAAATATCGCGTCAGTTCTCGGAAATGTTTGTGTGTGTGTGTGTGTGGAAGTTTTCTCTTTATTAAGAAGGTGCTTCTGTTACGGACACAACCGGCCTCTAAATAATAACCATTTAGTTTCAACGCACTCTTTGACATTTTCCAGATTCCGGCGGAACACTAATTAGAGAACAGCAATAAATGGCCAACGAAGCATGAATCCAGCAATTAAAGTTTTTGCACGGGCAAAGCGAGAACCCAGTTTGAGGCTGCATCGCTTGCAACTGTCATACAAGAAGGGAAAAATATTTCGCATTTATTGATTGCTCGATCTCAGCACTCAGTGAACTTGTCTGTGTTTGAAATGAAGTCTGCTTGCCCGTCTGTGTTCCCTGGCTCCCATTTTAGATATTCTAAACGTTTGAGAGACGAGACTGTTTTGACGTTTCCGCTACGATTGATTCTAAAAGCTTTTTCTTCCTGTTCGTCTAACAGATAGCACTCGACTCACCTGGAATAATAATATTGTTGTCTAAAACACGCTAGTGAGGGATGCGTGGGATCTGCACCGACGACAATCAACCAATCAGCTTTGCGACGTGATGCACATGGATGTGTAGGAATTGCAGGATGGACAGTTCTGGACGGTACATTTTTACGTCGGTCCTTGAAAGAAATGCTGTTGTCTGTAGTAACGGATTCTTTGATTGTTGCTTCATTCTTTGAAGTAGAAGTGTCAGCAGATTCCTTTGTTTTATTTTTCTTTCGATTCTGTAAGGTCACTCGCTCAAAATAAGCTTCCTAGATAAACGTCAGCATAGAATAAATGGAAAAGCGGCCTCTCCGGAGATGACAGATCCGTAGGTTGAATACCAGCGTCGACATAAGCGGGAGTTTCTTTACAATGGCGCCCGAAATTATGGATTCACATAAGTGGCCAAGGAACCAACCGTTAGGTCCACTATTTGAGGTTAGACCCATGCCCTGACATCTCTCTCTCTCTCTCAATGTAGGAAAGAATGTGAGGTTCTCCCCATAAAAGACTTCGATAAGAAGCTGCCCAGATACCTGTTTGCTTAGCATAAAGAGAAAAGCGGTCCCTCCGGAGATGACAGATCCATAGGTTCGAATCCCGGCGTCGACAAAAGAGCAGTTTCTTTACAATTCTCCGAATGTTCACCCTCTCTTTAACACGATCTTGGATGTCACTCACACTAATACTTATCTATCCTTCTTCGTACGGTCTTCTGGGAGTAACACTTAATTCTTTTTTATTTGATATATTCATTTCTTTAACTACGCAACTCTCCAAAATTTCTCTGCCAATTTCTTGGCAACTTACCTTGGTCTTGGGTTACCTTCGATCGCGCTTCTTCTTGAAGCATTAATTTCTCTTGAGATTCTTCTTTTGTGTCTCAGTTAACAAGGTTTACAATATCGAATCCGGGATGAACTATGCTTTCGTAAGTTTTGTCTAACGAGTCAACATGTACATCTTGAGTTTTCCTAGGATTAGAAATCAATGAAACTTCAAAATTTACAGAAGTTAATAGTACTGTCACTCTGTGTGATCCAGAACTTAATTTTGAAAGTCTAAATGAACTTCTCTTTTTCACTGCTGGGAAGGGGATGCACATAAATTATATTTCACAGTTGAATATTTTAGTCTCTCCAACTTTACAATCTACTTTTCTCTTCAGACCGCCAAATAACGCAGATCTTTCTCATGCTGCACATTACTGCTGCAAAGGCCTGCTCTCAAGAGCCTTCTATGAGAGCATGAGAGCGAGCAAGCTCTCCAGAGAAAGCAGCAGACTGACGTCTGTCAGTATCATCAAATCCAAATGTGAGCTTTTTAGGCTCTTAACGCTGCAAGATCTTTTGTTACTCATAATTACTTATGTACGTAATTCAAATAAAGTGATAATACACAGAATAATGATAAATTCAGAAATAAAATATTCAAAAAAACTGAAATTCCAAAATTAAAGAAATTGCACTTCTCAACTTACAAGCAAGAAAAGAAGATATTTGGGAAGGCAAATAACATAATGTTTTTAGTACTTAAGATTTAAAAATCGACAGAAGGTTTAGTAGACCGTAGCGTTGCCTTGCACTAAAAACATGTTTAGCTTCAGCAACTGAATAAATATAAGAATAACTGAATAATACTCGTTTCGATATCTTCGTTTACACTATCGGTAATTAATGAATTAAGTTGTCTCTTTTGCGCTTTGAAATACTTTTTGCGTTTGCAGCAGCGGCGTCTGAAGTTTCAGTTCCTTGTTGAATTTGTCAGTTGACCAGAAATCTGGGTGTTCTTTTGCTTCTCTGAGAATTTTATTTTGCAGACTCGCAAAGGAATTAGGTATCTTGGTGCTTGTTGCCATACCGAGCAAGTACACTCTAGCTTTGCTCTAATTAGAACGCTGATAATCAGTACTTTATTTTCAGCACACGCACACACTAAGTTTGCTTCTTTTTTTGTGTCTGTATGATCCTTTTAAGCATCAATGTTCATCCAGTGTGACTCCCAAGTATTTAATTACGTTCGATTTGTCTTTCGATGGTGTCCATATTTTTTAAAACGAAATCTTGCTCTTTGGAGGAGATAATATTTTCCCTTTTCTCTGCATTAATTTAAATTTTTGTACTCTGTACACTATTTTCAATACCCTTAGACGATCCTGTTTATCCCACATCGCTTTGTCATCGAATTCCGACACTGATAACACTACAGTATCGTTCACTTTGTTTTTAATGGTGTACATATTTTTCACGGTATGCACAGGGCTTTTCTAGAGAGGAAAAAATGAACTTCCAAAATACAACAACAAATCGATAAAACGGGTAAAAGCATATTAATTAATAGGCGCAATTCATTGTGTTAAACGCGAGAAGGAAATATTATCTTCCAAATACATACACATAAAAAGGAATACCACAATATCGCTTACAACTTTATATTGCCATTGCCATTGTAACGTATGGGGGGTGACAAGAAAAAAAACTGGAAGCGACAAAGAGTAAAGGAAAGGGGCGGGGAATGGGAAATGCAATCATAACTAACACACATTCGCTCTCTTTCTTAGAAGTAATTTTTTCTATCTCCTTGGCTTTTTTCTAGTGCACGTTATGGCATTCAGGCAAAATTTGAAATCGAGACACGTCTCAAAGGAATCGGAAGTTGATATCACTGGAGGCAACGGGCTGCAAGAGGGGGGCGAGGGAGTAAAAAGGGAAAATGGAGGAAATAAGTAAAAGTTTTTTTTTGTCCCTTCCCCTCATCCCCTTAGGGCTTTCCGCTAGTTGTATTGGAATCTTAGGTATGACGACTTCTTCACATACTCGAAGGATCTATGCAGTATTATTTTGTTGAGATGATGTTGGCTGACTACCAAATACAATTGTGATTCCTTTTCTGCAGCTGCACTTTCTCTTCACGTTCAAATTGAAAGCCTTTAAGTAGAAATATTTTTTGTCAGCTAAGAAATATTGCGTTTCAGTAAATCGAACGAAGCAAAAGTGGAAACAGGTATTCCATAACCTA
>JJRW01S0014289.1:69608-80346 GCA_001188405.1 Loxosceles reclusa | reverse complement strand
CTCAGCTAATTCTAAGGCAGTACGAAGTTCGCCGGGAAAGCTAGTTGTAAATAATGATATTATTTACAATAAGGTTCTTGCAGTTGATAGGTGTTGAAATGTATTTGGCGTATGCAGCCTGTTAATAGTTGGCTATGTTAGGTTCTAATCAATAGATTGCTTGGCTGTGAAACACGTTACTGACTACTTTCTCTTCGGCGTCCCTTTGCTGATATCCAACAAAAACAAAACTTAAAAAAGAAAACAGCGTCTCGAAAGCAAATGCAATACATTTTGGTTTGTACCGTTTTCGTCAACATCAAAGTAATTTTAAATATAAACAACCCAATCCTAAATAATCACGGGGAATAATGTTTACGTCGAGAAATTGTGATAAGTCTGTTTTTTGTCTCCTTTCCAACAAACAAGTGTCAGATGGTTTATTCTATGCGAATCTTGTCCAAAAACTGTGCTCAACACCTGAGCTCATTACAGAAGAAATTTAATTTCTTTTAACATATTGCAGGGATAGAGGATTCTTGCCCACAATAGTGAATCAGAGAGTCAGAAAACTCCATAAGAAAAAGCACCTAACACGAGACTCCTTCCACCTTTGGTATTCTTAAAAAAAATACAGGCACACTGCCCTCAGCCTAAAAGTAGCAAAGACTCTTAAATAGTTCAACTTCCATACAGCATCTAGGCTTGCACACGCAAACTTAATCTCTCACAGATTAAGGACCTCTCTCCTTACAGGTGAATGTTAGGGAATTTACCGCATTCCATGTCAGTGCAGCCTTTCATACACTTGTATGTATCGGATAAACTCGCAGACAACATGAATGACATGAATTAAGTGTTATAAACTGGTCCATTTCTCATTAAGCCGTAGCCACAATAAGATATTTTTGAGGTGAGAGAAATAAGCTCGGTTTCCTTCTTGTTTTAGCAGACTAAATATTTCAACCATCAAACCCGTGTCTTTATTTGGGGATGTGGAGAAAATTCGATGTGTTAGGGTGGCAGTTCGGGCTTTATGCCGTTACAATATTATATACCGAACGGCAAATATCTGCTAATACATAATGGCGAGGTTCACATACCTAGAATTAGCAAACCAAATATTTCAACCATCAAACCTGTGTCTTTATTTGGGGCTGTGGAGAAAACTCGATGTGTTAGGGTGGCAGTTCGGGCTTTAGGCCGTTACAATATTATATACTGAACGGCAAATATCTGCTAATACATAATGGTGAGGTTCACATACCTAGAATTAGCAAACCAAATATTTCAACCATCAAACCTGTGTCTTTCTTTGGGGCTGTGGAGAAAACTCGATGTGTTAGGGTGGCAGTTCGGGCTTTAGGCCGTTACAATATTATATATTGAACGGCAAATATCTGCTAATACGTAATGGTGAGGTTCACATACCTAGAATTAGCAATTATACGACAGTAAGAGAATTCAATCTCTCTTGTATAACAACCATTTTTAGTAAATAGCGCCAATGCTTTACAAATTAAGCACTTGATAAACATAGCTACAAGAGCTCGTATTGTAAACGTTTTAGCATAGCTATTGTACTTAACTTTTAAATTATTCAAAAATCACAATCAGAGATATTAAAACAATACTCACATTATTACCGTAAAATCCATTGCTGATGGAATAAACAGCTTATTTGTGTTTTAAATGAGGAACAATGTAAAGAAAAGTTGTCGACGCCGGGATTCGAATCAACGGATCTGTCACCTCTAGAGTGATCGCTTTACCGGTTAAGCTACGCCGACAGGCATTTGGGCAGCTTATATTAGAAATCTTTTGTGGAGTAAACTTTACATTCTTCTCCACCTGAGAGAGAGGTCAGGGTATCTCCTGACCTCGAGTGATGACCTAACGGCCTTGGCCACTAGTGTGACTCCATATATCCGGGCGCCGTTGTAAAGAAAACTTCACTTAAGTCGATGCCGGGATTCGAACCAACGGATCTGTCATCTCGGGAGTTGAACACTGTATCTGTTAAGATACGCCGACAAGTAACTGGGCAACTTATAATCGAATTTTTTTGTGGGATGAACCTTACGTCACTGATCAAAATGAAATTTAAAAAAAAAGGTGTTGCCATTCCAAATTTTGAAATTCATGAGCCAAAGTCGTGAGCTTGAGATGCTAGAGTAAGTTTTCTTCATGCATTTTGCACAATATATAGCTTTGAAAATCTGTTTCCCAAATTTCACATTAAAGTCGAGATTGCTTTTCTGCTTTTCAGTTGCGTTAAAACCAGTGAGCATTATCCAAATTCGTGTCTCAAATTCGTGCAGTTCTTTCGTAAACATTACTGACGTGAATTTCCCGAAAAGAATGATAAATATTGAAGTGACTGCTCCGTAAAATTTCAATATTTAATGCTTCACTTAATTCTTGCTCTAAAAGTTAAATATTCAAAGCGGTCGTTAAGGCTTCAGTTGAAGCTGAGATTTAAATTGAAACATTTGTTATTTACAGCTGCTTAAACACCTTAAATACAGTTACAATAAATTGCGCTTTAATACAGCTGCGTTATCAGTGAAAGCAACCTTGAATTTTTAACACGATCCTCAGACGCTGAAGTAAAGAAAGTACAGAAATAAGTGAAAGATGAAAAAAAAAAAGGAAATGACGAAAAATAGAGATATGGGCTTAGAGAATAAAGTAAGGAGAGCATATTTGTCTCTGCAGTTTGTCAAAATCAGGCTCGTTGAAGCAGATCAGCTTATTCATGTAGAACAAGCGAATCGCTTGAATCAACGTTTGAAAACATGTGCCTAATCTTTGGCATATTAAACGATGCAGAAAGCTGTTGTACTCGAAACATTGTTTCGAAACGGGCTTGTAATTTATAGGAAAAAATGCAACTTTGGTGCGGATTGTTACAGCGAGAATTTACGAAAAATATGCTTCCAGACAAAATAGAATAGACAGTTTCATATGCGTAGAATAGTATCTGCTGGATTTAGATGTGTTTACAGCACGAAATCTATCTGAATAATTCGTTATTTTGTTTGAATTTCAACTCGGCTTAGAGGGGAGCAAAAAACGCAGACTGGGGGTTAACTTTAGCCCATTCACGTGGGTGTTTCTTTGAAGTTAGCTTTTATTTTATTTGTGAAAGTCCGTCCTTTCTGTAGTCATTACGGAAATAAAAACCGAAAGGAAAAAAAGAAAAGTAAACATTATGCCTAAAGTTGAGCATTTTATATTTATGCATATCATACGTAAGATACAGAACGCCCGTAAGTAGATAATGCAAAGTAATAGAGTATATAGTAACCAGCAAGCATAGGAAAGATGTACAGTGTAATGTCCATTCATAAATTACTTCGAAATAAGCTTCAACAGACAAGCGTCGGCGTATCTTAATCGGTTAAAGCGGTCGCTCCAGAGCTTCGGCGACATAGATCCGTCGGTTCGAATCCCGGGGTCGAGAAAAAGTGAAGTTTTTCTTTACAACAGGCAACCATTTTACATAAGAACAGAATGTGAACGGGCAGCGTGCTACTTGGCCTTCGCTAAATCTGAAAAAAGTATTACTCAGGCAAAGATTGTTCAGTCTTCAGAATCCGAGTTTTCCCAATATGAGAACTGCTTGAAACATTGAGGTTTAATCTCCCTGGGGATCAGTGAAAAATTCAGGTAAGGCTTCATACATTTCTCTTAGTTTTTTCATTAATATGTAAATACCCCATTGGGTCTAGAGCGCTTGTTTGGAAAAGTTCGGAGATACTTCTTCCTTACCTTAGCGAAAAATGGCCATTCTGTAGAAAATCCGCATACGGTCTTTGCAAGTGGCATTTGCTTTCTTTAATTTTGAACCTGTTAAAATACAAGTGAAAGATACAGTGGCTTGTGGCAATCTGATTAATGTACAAATTTGAGTGGCACCTTTTGGTACTGACCTTTCAGAAGAATTCAGTGTGACGTCCCTATTATTGGTGATGCTTCCGACGTGATGGCCATTTTTCTTCAATTAAAACATTCAGTACTGTCTTGCTTAAGCTTATTTGTACCGGCAATAATATCCTTTTCTGTTGCTCTTTTTACCAAACTTTCTATTTCTTAGTTTTTCTCAATTCTACAATAGCTTCTGACCCAGTGAAGATTTATGGTAAAATGAGAGGAGATCTCTTCTTAACTGTTTCTTAATCGCTAAAATCAGTACATTACTGTCTTTGGAGTTATTGAGAGCCTAGTATAAGTTTGAGTGTCTGAGAAGACGTCGATCGTCTTAAAATGCGGGATTTGGTGTTCAGTCCACTGAAGTGTTTTCAGAAGGGCAAACTATTCTGCCTGAAATATTGTCTGTGGTCTGGAAGTCTGACTTCTTTGTCCGCGATCTTCGTTTTGCCTTTAAGGATGCAAAATCCTCCTCTAAACTTGTTATTTAGTTTATATCGTCTATATATAAAACATTTGCAGACCACATTCCGCAGGATCATGCTTTTAGCAAATTTGTAAATGTTTCACTGGACAAAACACACACGAGAAACAAAAAGGGTTTTCAATTGGACACGGGTCGTTTTGTTGGTTACAGTGTAAAGAAAACCTTTACGTTTTTTGTCGACGCCGGGATTCGAACCTAAGGATCTGCCTTCCCCAGAGCTCCAGAGAAGCCGCTTTAACCAATTAAGCTACGCCTACTCTCGTCTGTAGAAGCTTATTTCGAAGTCATTCGTGGGTGGACATTACAACAGTTGCAACCAAAATGTGCCAAAACTAAAGAAGTTTGTTATGAAAAGAAGTTTGTTAATTAAGGTGGAAAAAACTTATTTCTAACCAAGGTTTCAGTGGAGAGAGGATGTAAAGACTTGGTAAACAGCGTCAGAACCCAAATTATTACCGGCACCGTGGGATGGTGACTTAGAAAGCCAAGGTATTTTGCTTGGGGCCACGCTGTCTCACCCTCCCCCCTTCCCGCTAGAGCACTGGCGAGGCTGAGAATCTTTAACAGATCTAAGCGTAATCTATAAATTCCACAGAAGGATTGCAAGCGTTAAACATTTGAAGGGTAAGAGTGGCTTCCGGAAAGGGGTAGTCTTCCATCAGTAGTTGCTTCCGCCAAACGAAACAATAGATGCCACCCTGTGCTGTCAACAGTTAGAAAGGCCATAAGAAGAATTTTTTCCAGGTCTTTAACTGCCGTATAGGTTCAAAGATGCTAAATGTATTTCCGGCACATCCGGAGTTTTTTTGTATGCATCCGGATGTATTTTTGGCCCCCCCCCGGATAAGCCAGAAATGCATTTAACATCTCTGAACCTATACGGCAGCCAAAAGACCTAGAAAAAATTTCTTCTTATAGTTAGAAGCTGTCTGGCATGAATAGTTTAATGTTAGAAAGGCTGGCTGCAATAAAAATACAACTAAGCGTGAAACACTGAGTAATGACAAAGGCGTCGTTCTTCATCATGCCAATGCTCCGACTCCAACATTTAAATCCACACAGAGAAAATTATCGGACACATTGAACTAGAAGTAGCAATTCATACCCCGCGTACTTGAGGCCTTCCGCCTATGGAAAGTTTCTTTTCTGTCACTGCAAAATAACTGCACTGGGAGAACCTTCGATGAATCACTGATAGCGATTCACAAGCTTTCTTCAACTCTCAAACTGATATCTGAGGGATTTCTGTTCGATGGGGCTTTGTGGTAATGTCAACCTCTACACTGTGAGCTATGAATAACCGAGGGCTCTGGTATCATCGAGATTTAAGCACAGCAGCCTTCGTTCATCCAAAGCACATCATCATCACTCTCTATCTGAAGGAATGGCTTTTAGTGGTTAAACGCAATATCCACGCACCAACAGTATTCGTACACCAACTCTTGATAACTGTTGCATGATAGTGGAAACCATACGGAAATAAAAAAATAAAAGCGCCAGAGAAGGACTTCATTTATCGATGACATGTAGCAAAACGTCATCTATAATACCACCAATTTTAAAGAAATTAAAAATGTTTCCTCCCCCCTCCCATTTCCAAAACCTGTCCTTTCTATAAAAAAAAAGAAAGCACGTAGAATCTTTGCACTACCAATAAATGATAATTCATGATAATGTATTCACATAGTCGTAACGGAAATTGTTTTACATAATGGAATCATAACATAAACTTTTTGGCAAAACAAAGCTTCCCACGCTGAAAAAAATAATTCCATTGTTAGGGGAATGATGCATATTCAAACGGTGAAAAACAAACGCACTTAGTGAATAAATAGCCGGAGTCACAGCGCATCTGAGAGAAGTGGAGGAGCATTTAATGAGCGACTGGCGTTTGCAGGGATAATAATTCCAGCGAATGTGGATGCAGACTGCGCTTTGCTATCTTGATTGTAACAATGCCTCACCGGCACAATTCGCGACCACTTTGCCCACATAAAGGTAGAGAAAAGAGGACGAGCTATCAGGTTAAGAGATGGAGGAGGGAGGGAATGATGAACATACCGCCGTACTGCGCAGCATCTGGGGCGGAGAGATGCGGCAATTAGAAGATTCTGGCGGGAATGGGTTCAGCACGACAGATGTCGGGATGCACGACCTAAGGCGACGGTAACACAGGAAGATAGAGCGATCCTCAGAGGAGCTGTAACAACACCAGATTCATCTCTGACAATCATCCAATATGTGACTTGTACTGAAGTGACACGTACCATTAGTAGTGTCTGTGAGAGTGGAATCCACTCTCGCCCATTACACCATTTACTAATAAGGTACTAGGGTGGTTTCGATATGAGTTTATTTCTTATTTATTGATTTATTTATTTATATACAGTATCTCTACAGAGTAAATCCAGTTACAGAGACACTACAGGGGTGTACGATAAGCACGATATACACTTCTTACGAAACATATGCAAAGTCAGGTGGAATATGTCAGGCTGAGGGCAGAGAGAGTTATATAAAATACAACAGCGCTGTAGAGGTGAGCGAAGGATGGCATTAGTACGGCATACAGGGATATCAAATGCCTTAGTATACCTTGAAGTCGATCGAGGAACACTGAGAGCAAGGCGCTGCACTATGTCTGAGACATTAAAGTGACCACGTAGAATTTTATAAACGAATATGAGATGATGAAGCACACGTCTGGACATAAGAGAAATCACTCCAAAGTAAGGACGCAGTTCAGACACACTGACAGTATGAAACTAGACACCCAGTCTTCTAAAGAGCATGTATCGAAGAAATTTATTTTGCACTTTCTCCAGTAAATCTGAGTGATAAATGGAGATAGGATGCCAGATCACACATGCTTCTTAATGTTCCATATGTTGTCGACAGAATTAGTTTCTGCAGTTTTATGGACTTCATGGTTATATGTGACTTAGTGTATTTTTCTTTGTATACATTGATGGCAGCATTGATGGTTTGGTTGAGTGGCAGGACTTCCCAGTGAATTATTCCCTGCACATCTCACCACACACTCAATAACACCTTCTTGGAATGAAGTTCAGCTTTCGACGTCAACGCAGGCGGATCAGAAGGGCGACACACAGTCCTACGACGCTTTACGTTATGGTACATAACCCACGTCTCATCTCCTGTCACAGTTCATGTCGAGAATGGGTCATTTTTGTACCGGGAGAGCAAGGAAACACAGGTGGCGAGTCGGTCATTCCGTTGCTTAGCTATCAGGTTATGTGGAATCCAAAAATGCAACTTTCTCGTAAAACCTAAGTTCACCAGCCGTCTCTCGACCGTTCTCCGGTGTACGTTGAAAGTCTCCGCTAATTCGTGCACGGTTGGTTTCGGGTTGTTACTGATGGCTTGGTCAATATCGTCTACTCCAACGTGTGATGGCCGTCCACTCTTAGCCCGATCTTGGCAGTTTCTGTCTTCTGCCCTAAATTTGCGAAACCATCGACGACATGTGCTTTCGTCTATTGCATCCTCCCCATGAACTTGACAAACATTGCGACATGCTGCGGCTGCCGTACTCTCTTTATTGAAATCGTATAACAAACAATGTCTCACATGCCCCTTCTCGCTTTCCATGATACACCCTTTGAGAATTTTTTTGAAATGATTAACTGTGTGAGACACACTGCATTTATATGTTAAGCATCTACACGTTTGATTGGATGATGATTTCGGTTCTTATGTGTGGCGTCAATTCCCTTGCAAATATACATATCCAAAAACGGGTAGAACTTTTGCCCTCACCTAATACAACGACCAACGCAGACGTGCCTGGAGACAGTCGGGAACACATCAGATTTCTGCGTATACTGTCGCACGTCACACGGCCCAACAACAGGGAGTTATGATCTCTGGCGTTATGATAGCCGGTCTTCCCCTGGTACTCCTCCGTCGCACCTTTACGGCACAGCGGTACGTTGATGACATATTCCAATCCATTATATTGTTCCTCCTTCGGCAACACTCGAGGCTTACTTTTCAGTAGGATAATGCCCAGACATACACGGCACGACTTTGACGTGATTACCATCGTGCTGTGACACACTTCCTTGGTCCTCCGAGTGCCATATCCCTCGCCTATTGAATTGGTGCATGATGGGGGAGTCGCCTGCATTTAGTCCATGATGCCTACTACTTAACCCGCCAGTTGGAGGTCAACCAGCAGGAAATCCCTCAGACTACTGTCCGTCATCTGTGCACATCAATGGTATACCGGTAACAGCTTGTATCAATACTATAAATGGTACAACGCCATACTGATTTGATCAATTTGTGTCGCTCTTTCTCTGACTAAATCATCCGAGTGTCCTGCAGTTATAAACATTTCTTGTCCTGTAAATCACCAATTAAATGCACCCATTTTTATCAGCATTAGAGCAGGCCTTCTTGGTGAGTCGTTTTTATCAACTCAGACTGCATGTCGATTTTGATTCGACGGTCCCCAATGACACGAAACATTTACGCGAATTTATAAAAGAAAATTCTGAGTCATTTCACTACAAGGGAATTTTGCTTCTTTCATTGAGGTAACGTAAGAAGACGCAAAATTTTCACTACGAGCAGAATAAAGGATTATTGTACTAAACGCGTGATTACAATTAGGAGCAAAGTTAGTTTCTTAATCCTTATCCTCACTGCGTTTAAAGCCTTAGGAGAATAACACACCTTCGGACATAAGCGCAAGTCACAAAAACATTTTCAAAACTTTGACTACATACCTACTTTACAGAAATCGAGAGATTTACACGTTTCGTTACACAATAACCGCAATACAATAAGTGCACGTCTTCTCCCTTTCAATACTTAAATATAATTCCTCTTAATTGGCGTGTATTTTAAAGTAACAGGAGCGATCGATTAACTTTCAAGACTAATGAGCTTAATTAGCAACAAATTAATTTGCAAATCAAAATTATGGGATCTCAGATCGCTCAGCACTCCAAAACAATTAACGAGTAACTTCTTCAACACAGTTTAATTAAACCTTCTCTCAACTAGTTGAAATCCTTATTAATGGAATACAGTGCTAAATCAGCAAAAACAATCTCCAATGACACAGTTTTCCGTTGGTATATTTAACTGCCATGTCTTAATTATGTATCTTCAATTACAAATCTTTACACATTCTTACTCACCATAATTTTAATTTTTGTTTTGATATCACAGGTGTCTTTTTGTTCACTAAGGACCCCAATACACTGAAAATTTCTAAAATTAAGTTAGATACAGTACAATATTTATGGCAAATTAAAATGGCATATATTCGGAAAAGAGAACAGAATACATTCATCTGAATATACAGCTAATTATTTTTATCATCATTTAATCATTTTGCTCATATTTTTCTGAAAGGCCATTTTTTCATGCTTGACTAACCATCTTTTCATGATGTTTGAATTATAATATACTGTAATGTCTACCCACAAATGACTTCAAAATAAGCAATAGAAATACTCCGTCGGCGTAGCTTAATAGGATTAAAGCGGCTGCTCTGGAGCTCTGGGGATGGCAGATTCATTGGTTCGAATCCCCGCGTCGGCAGTTTTTCTTCACAAATGGCGCCCGAACTTAGCGACACACATTAGTAGCCAAGGGCCAAACCATTAGGTACAACACTCGAGGTCAGGCGATACCCTCTCTTTCAAGTGGGAAGGATGTAATGTCCACCCACAAAAGACTTCAAAATAAGCGATATACATACTCCATCGGCGTATCTTAATCGGTTAAAGCGGCCTCTCTGGAGCTCTGGGGATGGCAAATCCGTTGGTTCGAGTCCTGGCGTCGACAAAAAGTAAAGTTTTACTTTACAATACTAAAAATAAGTTTCTCGAGGAGTTTCAATGTTTTGCTTACTTTATAAGTGATATCGCTTCCAACAACTCCCTACAACTGTTTGCATACATTGCAGAGCAATAATATTGCTACGCACTGGTGCTAAAAAGTAATTTTTATATCGCGAAAGAAAGCTTTTTCTTGAAAGACGTGTCATTCATACACAGTAAACATGAACTTCCTTCACTTGTCTTTTTCTTGCAGAAATATGAGTTTAGCAATGCTTTTTTTGGAAGGGATCTTTGTTTCGTTAGTATGAAGTTACAGTTGGGTCATCTGAAATAGAAGGCCATCGTATAGTGTATCCACTCAACCGTATGTCATTCCATCTTTTCATATTAAAACCGAAAATAGAACCGTAAAGTTCAATTTGAGCTTTCAGATTCATTCAAATTCAGCTTTCAGTTCCATTGTAAATGAAATCAACTTTCTTGGAATCGTGATCCAAAACAATTTGAAATGGGACATTTT
>JJRW01S0014281.1:46339-58430 GCA_001188405.1 Loxosceles reclusa | reverse complement strand
AAACAGATAGTGGAAAAGTTTTTTAGAAAATGAATTGAGAAAACATACACAAAAAAATGGTCTTGATAACAAGGAATTTTTTCCATGTAAGTAGTCCTGCATTAATTGTTTTGTTTACTTCTTATTGCAGTTGAATTCATTGGGAATTCATTTTCGAAAGGAAACAATAGATTTTATCTTCATTTCACTCTCAATAAGTCGCAATTCCCTTGAATTCTACTTGTTGCAATTTTAACTTCATGACAATCAATTTTTAATTAAAAAGTGTCATAATCACAATAAAAAAATGTGGAAAAATTGATCATATCATTAAGCGGCCTCTGGTGAATACATGCATTGCATTTCACAGTCAGCTTTATAAAAATTATTCGAAAAGACATTCTCAAAATTTTGAAATTCTTACGTGTAACAAAGGCATTTTACCAACACCGGGAATTGATCCATGGTTCTATGATCTCCAGAGCGACCGCTTCACCACTTAAGCTACGCTGATGAGCAACTTATTATCTAAATCTTTTTGTGGGGATACCTCATACACGTCAAATAAAAAAATGAAAAACGGAAAAAACATAATATTCATTATTCTTTACTGCTACGTTAATGATTCCTTGATTGATTAAGGATCATCTTAGGGTGTACGATATTTAGTTCAGCAGATTATGTTATTTTATTTATGAATTGGACATTTAGTTCAGCAGAATATATTATTTATTTCATGAAGTTCATCCTTATTATTATTATCTTTAGTTTCTTATAAATACATCAAGAAGCTTTAATACTGTGTCCACGTTTTAAATTTTCAGATAATGGTTACGATATTAAAATAGTGTTATAACCAAATTATGAATAATATTTGTGCATAAAGCTTACGCAAACAGGATATTTTTTTAACTTAACACGCATATTGCTGTTGGAAAGGTCCCATTAAAGAACATGCAATTTTGATCGATACTTCCTAAATTCAAGGGTGATGTATTTTTCATCAACAAACACGCAAAAATAACAAATTCTTTTTACTGCAAGTTGGGCGCATTTTGGTTTCATACCAACGATAAGTTTCATAAACTATTGCAAAGCTCATTTGTTCAATAATATTTATAAGGAGATATACATGGCTTTTTTGCAGTTGTAGTACATATTAATGCAGCTAACAAAATATAGGACCTCAAGCGTACATTGACAGAACTTTCTTCATCGAAGTGCCGTAGGCATTTGCCAATCGATTAGAACAGCAAGACTGAAGAAAACAGAGAGAGAGCTTCGTTTCCTTTCTTTTTGTTTTCTTTCTTTCCTTCTCCTTGCATGTGCGTTCGACATTTTTTTAAATGCTTTTTTTTTGTCTCAAATTGCCTGGAAAACTAGTTCAAAGATTGACAGGAGAAGTGATAATGAATTGAGGTTTGTCATATTTAGAGAAGCACCTCCGAGCCATGCTGGGTGTTTCCAAAAAATAAAATAAATAAATGAACAAAACACTATCCAGACATGTCGGAAGGAAAATGTGAAAATTCGTCATCATTTTGTATACTGTGCAGTTCTTCCCACACGCACACAATAGACATGGATAATAAGCGGTCATTCCGGAAATGACAGATCCGAGGTTCAAATCCCGACGTCGACAGAGGGCTACATTTTACATTGGCGCCCGAACTCATGGACCCTTGATCGTTGTGGTCCCCCACACTAAGTCAGGTCTTACCTCTCAGGTTCGTGAAAGGAGAAATTAGGTTCCTTCCATAACACATATAGATCATAAGCTGTCCCTGAAGCCGTCAGCACAGCTCAATTGGTAAAGCGGTCATTCCGAAACTAACAGATCAATTGTTCGACTCCCCGCGTTTACTAAAGATGACTGGTTACAAAGTATTATACATTAAAATTGAGAAAGTAGTTTACTCCACTCCTATAGTGAGCAGCTCATTAGCGGCAAATAGGTACAGGTAAATCACCCATGAATTTACTTTAAAATCCACTTCGACTTCCCTTCATTCTCTCTCTCTCTCTCTCTCTCTCTCTCCCTTTTACTTTCTTCCCAAAATTCCCACTGTTTCGATTAATCAATGTATAATATACTTTACATTTATACGCGCATATACACATACTGCTTGCGAGAAGGGATGGTTAGGTGGCAGTTTAGATTGTTGATGTATAGTTGAAGGATAAGGATCAATGGAATTGCTCAAGCAACCGTTGATGACTTGTAAAGGACACCATCTATCGGAGTTGAAGGGAACTAATGGTCGTATGAGGTGACTGATTATGTGATGGAAGGTTAGATGGCTGGTTGGAGGCGCCATCTAGTGAGTGACACACTTAATGAGATTTGTTTTATGGTTATGACACGTCAGAATCGCCATCTATCGACGGTTTAGTGTACCATGTGTCGTATGATTACATGCTAGGATGCTGTGGTTAGTACGAGTGATGGACGGTAGAGGGAAATGGTGTAGATTGAGAAGACGTTGTTAATAGGTAGTTTGTAAAGAAAATCTTTACTTATTTGTCGACGCCAGGAATCGAACCTGGAACGTTCTACTCCGGAGAGCCGCTTTAACCAGTTAAGCTACGTCGACTCTTGTCTGAAAGCTTTAATTTGAAGTCTTTTGTGGGTGGGCATTACAAGTTTGGATGTTTTGACGCCACATCACGGTTGGTACATCGTTACATATTGGTTGATTGTAAAGATTGTAGAATTTATTTAAGTAACATGTCAAAGTCGGTGAGCTGGGAAGCGGAGGACTGGAGTCGAATCACACTCTTCCATCGTTGCCACCATTACCTATGCTTTTTTTCCTACTTATTCTCGAACGTTTTTGTCCCGGAGGGAGTCCGATCCCCGAAGGGATTATTTCGGAATAGGCTAACGGCACCGGGTTATATTGGGGACATGCACGGGTGGGGAGATAAAGATGCGCGGGCAGTAAGGCAGTATAAATATAAGACTGATGGCACACATCGAAATTAACAATATTTGCTACGGAACCAACGTCCGCATTCCACGCCTAGTTTAAAAAATGACCGAGGTTGCAACTTGTGGTATTTTTTCCAATGACAATTTACTCCGGGTAGAGTTTCTTAGGTGGATGCTTGAGATGTCGTGATATTCGAGATAAGAAAGACCCTGACCTCTCAATTTCGCGGGGGAGGACGTGAGGATTCTCCCGCAATAGATAACTAGTTGCCCTTCCAGCCGTCGGCGTAGCTCATCTGGTTGAGCGGTCGTTCCGGAGCTGATCAATCCGTGGTTCGAATTCCAGAGTCAACAGCGCGATTTGTTACATTGGCACCCTCGGACGTTAGGGCCCACCACTAGAGGTCAGAGCTTGACCTTTTTTCAACTTTTTGGGGTAAATGTGAGGTGTCGCCTCGCGACATAAATAATAAACTGCCTCTTTAGCCGTTGGCGTAGCTCAATTTGCATGGCAGTCGTTATGGAACTGACAGATCTGTAGTTCGAATCCCGTTTTCGACAAAGTGAGACTTGTTACAGTACGTCAAATTTTCTGTTTAAAAAAATTAGCACACTATTTTGGTAAAAAAAGAGGTTTCTTTTTACCCATTCAGAATCATCATATCGTTGTTGTTTGTTTACCACGAAAAAGTTCACTTTTTGATAAGTTTCAAACATAGCCAAAATAAATGAAACAATTTTGCGAGAGATAATTAACTTTCTTCTGAAGAGTTTCCCGGAAAATTCTGGAAATAGTTTTTCAGCTCCTGCAGCTGACGGGTCGAGTTCGTCGGAAAACGACTTTGAAGTGGGCATTGGACAAGAACAGGTTTAGAGGAAAGAAAAGAAAAATACTTTATCCTAGAACTCCGCCTTTCTCCTCGATCAATGGGAAAAAATTCTATCATCGTAACTCGACTCAATACCTCTCCGTCACTGAAGAAAATGGTATTCGGTATGACCGCACAGTATAAAAAGCACTGGAAAACGGAGCTACGTCTAGTGAAGTTCAAAGGAAAGCAAAAAACATCCATACCGCATGAAAGGATTGAGGTTTTGTGTTTTGTAAAGAAATAAAAGGATATTTTGGAAAAAATTCAGTAAGAACATAGGAAATGGTTTGTGTAATGCGGAATGAGACTTGAAGAGATGATAGGGAAGAATGCTGTTCTATCACTCAATTTGAAAACATTTTTGAATCGTAGATAATACTACACACATTTACATTTATTACATAATAATACTACATAAATACAAATGTAGATAATGCTTCATGTAGATAATACCGTATAAGAAAGAACTGTTATTGCACAAGTAAGTGGTTTATCTTACGGATGTTGACCATTGTTTCGGTGGATTAACTTGAACGAACCTTTATCAAAAGACGACGACTGTTAGATGCTGACAAAAGTCTCTTGTGAGACGGGTACGGCATATAATGCAAGCCTACGGCTCGCGCTTTACCAATGTTAGATGCTGACTAAGATGAATGTCTTTTAAGGATGAGGGGTCCCTCTAGTGGATTAGGCTCAACCGTTAGATGATGAAGTCACACTTGTCCAGTGAACTTTCCTCATGGTATAGGATGATACGACGTATTAATGACGCAGTTATATTTATTTATTGAAACTTACACGTAAACGTAAGGCGTTTACGTGAGAGGGAAACAAACAACACCAGCAGAAATCATTTAGTCCGTATATACAAGCTTTCTCTGAGGAAGCCAAGAGAGAACTTCTTGGCGAAACTGCAGTAAGTTACAATAAATAAATATAACTGCGTCATTAATGTCATTAATACGTCGTATCACCCTATATCTTAGTCTAGCGCAGTGTTTGGTCGTTTCTCCGTTAATAACTTTCCTCATGTTCGGGGTTGAGTACTAAAGAGAATATTTTCTCTCCTTGACAGGTGCGCCATCTCGTGATAATTGTTGGCAAACGGTTCCCAAACAAAAGAAAAAGATGCTGTTTTCCCTTCATTTGTCCAATTCTTAAGCAGTCAACTTGGTGGCTTGGTTAAACCTTTACTTTATTCGAATAATATTTTACTTATTTCAAGGTGCTTGACTGGTAGCGTATTTCTTCTGTGCACATACTTTCAGCAACAGGCGTAAACTTCCGCCAATCAGAACGATGATGGGAGTGGTAATGAAACACTAGGGTCCAAACAAAACCCGTTTATTTGCTGAGACGTTAAAAATATGCAGTTTGTCGAACTTTAGTTGTTTTTATCCCTTTTTTAGAGAGTAAATAAACTTCAGCAGTTATAAATGATTCTCGTTTTGAGGATCTAATGAAAACTATCAGTTATCTGAAATATTTTACACAATCGACAAAGCAAACAAACGAAAACGATATATGCAAAATTTCAAAAGAGTTACGAAGTAGCTTGTTCAGCTGTTTAAATCAGCAACCTGTTCAAAGTTGCTTTACTCCAGTAAATACGCCTGCAAACTATCACAGAACTGCAACGTTTTTGCGGTAAAAAATATGTGATAAAATCAAATTTTCCCGTCAAATATGATCAAATGTTTCATCTGGCTGATATCAAATGTGTCATCAACACTGGAGCAAAGAAGAATTATTTAATTGTTATTTTTCCACGCGCTGCCTACACGGAAAAAAGGCCTTTAGCAAACCAACAGCTTTCTCTGTGTGTGTCGGAAATTTGCACGACGGAGTTCTATTAGAGTAAGAATGAACGGTGAATCGGATTCTAACAGAACTCTGTCGTGCGATTTGCTGGCACACAAAATAAAACTGTTGATTTCCTAAAGGCCTATTTGGCGTGTAGCAGCGCGTAGAAAAATGACAGTTAGTTATTTCCCGTTGCAGGTTACATTTCCTTTCCTAAAGAAGGAATATGTCTTTAAATATTATTTTTTGCATAATCGTCACTTCCATGTAGGAGAAGCACTTGGTATATTAAAACTTGTTGCTTTCTATCCAGGCAATAATATTATTTAGAGTGTCTTTTTAAAACACATTTCTATATGAAAAGTGTATATTATTAACATAAATTACATAACTAATTGTAATTATTTTACACTTAAAGTTCAATTCTTAAATATCCTCAAATAACAACAAATATAAACAGAATTTATAATATTTTTAGTTGTTTCAATTCCAGTTTTAAAGCGGTGAATGAGTAAACGACACATTTGAAGTTAAAATTTCAAAATCTATAATGCAGCATAAACTATTTAAAATTAAGTATTTTTACACTGCTGGCCATTACAAATGTTCTACACCAGGAAAAAAAGCAAAAAGCAGAATCATATTTATTGTCCACATATAGTACGATGGGAAGAAGACATGCACAAGAGCATGCAGATATCAGTATCGAGAGCAGCTGCCTATGAAAACAACAACAGCCCTAATCCCACTGGGTATCGAGTCAAACAGTTTGGATGGCAGGTACGGGCACAACATTCCACGCAACTTCAACTCTTTGCCAGAGTTGATCAATCATATTAGCTGCCGAGTGGTGACTTGCCAGTCTCTCGGCAACCATTGATCAGAGGTTTTCGATTGGTGAGAGATCTGGAGAACGCGCTTGCCAGGGTAACAGTGCCAGGGTACTTTGAGTATCGAGAAAGGTCAAGACATCATGGGCAACATGCATGGTGATGCATTGTCTTGTTGAAAGGTTGCGTGATGGAGGCCTTGACGGACACGGTTCTTAGCACATCAGAAATATAACGGCGGCTGTCCAAATGACCGGCTATGTCAGCAACAGACGACCGGTATCTGTACCCAATGGCACCCCAGACCATCACTCTAGGTGCTGAGCTCGTATGACGATGACGAATACGATCTGCAATGGTCGTTCTGTTCCGTGCTTCCACACACGTATGCAGCCTTCATGATGCTCTGCGCAAAACCGGGATTCGTCTGAAAAGACGATGTGACGCCACTCCTACGTTCATGTTCGTCGGTGAACGCGCCACTGTTGGTGCGTCTCTCTCTGCTGCAGCGTAAAGGAAACTGTAAATAATACGAACCAAATGAGTTGCATCTAAGTTCATCAAACTTACGGGAACATGTGTGTTTCCCTCCTACATATGAATATTCGCAGTCTTAAAAGGGATTTTGAGAATTTAACTCAGTTTCTTAACGTTAATCAAGTTGATTTCAAGGTTATAGCGATCAGTAAAATTTGCCTCGATAACACTCTCGGGAAGACTTCTTTTAGAATTAAAAACTACAATTTTGAATGTAACCGCAGGAACAATAGTGTCTATCATACAATAGGTCTGTACCTGCATAAAGCTCTTCAGTATAAAATTAGAACAGACGGATGCTAATCTATCTGGATTCTGAGCTTTTTCTTGACGACTTAAATTTCTAAGTCGCGTTTTAGCCTAGCAATCCTTTACTTACTGACAAAAAGTGTCCGTCGTAAATGTATAATTCGGTGTATAGAACCGACGTAAATAAATGGTAATCCAAAATCGGATAACCACTGCGGGTTAACCAAGAAAGGCGTTGCCTTCAATTTGCTCGTCTTTTTATCTTTGCTTCTCGTCACGTAAGCTTGTGAGTTGCACCTAATCTGCATTTTCGGTTTAGTGGTACCAAGAATGCATGTTGATCCCGTGTTTCCGCGTAGCGCTCGCATGTTAGAAATTGGTTAGTATGGGGATTGGGTTAAATTCATTACAATACATATACTTTAATATCCGTGTAGACGATACATTACGTGCTGTGTTTAAAGTGACCGCCTTATTCTTCAAGACACAGGG
Source organism: Loxosceles reclusa (assembly GCA_001188405.1). Taxonomy (NCBI): domain Eukaryota; kingdom Metazoa; phylum Arthropoda; class Arachnida; order Araneae; family Sicariidae; genus Loxosceles; species Loxosceles reclusa. The sequence continues at coordinate 50,733 of JJRW01S0014281.1, read as the reverse complement.
CGATGTTGTGGTTTATGCTATGGAAAGTATCCGCCAGTGTCTACAACTTTTCTCAGTATTCCGTTTCAACTGTTCAAGTGTGCGAGATTTCGTCAGATACACCCGCGCTTTTAGCATCTCCCACAGGAAGAAGTCTGGCGGGGAGAGATCTGGGAAGCAAAGGAGCAATAAACAGAAGGAAGTGATCCTGTCTTCGACAAATGAAAAAAATCACTGCCATGTTGTGGAAGGACATGTGACAGGTGGCTCCATCTTGCTGGAAGTGACCCTTCGTGGATTCACAATCGTCCAACTGATTGATAAAGTTGTTAAAATGTCCAATTTCTGTAGGGTTCTTCCCACAAAGGACTCCGATAATAAGCTGGCCAGATACCTGTCGGCGTAGTTTAATCGGTAAAGCGGTGACTCCGGAGATGATAGATCCGTAGGTTTGAATCCCGGCATCGATAAAAAGGGACGTTTCGTTACAATGGTGCCCGAACTTATAGACTCACACTAGTGGCCAAAGACCCAACAGTTAAGCCCACCACTTCGAGGTCAGGAGGTATCCTGACCTCTCTCTCAAGGTGGGAGGAGAATGTAAGGTTCTCCCCACAAAGGACTTAGATAATAAGCTGCCCAGATACCTGTCAGCGGCATAGCTTAATCGGTAAAGTGGTGACTCCGGAGATGACAGATCCGTAGGTTTGAATTCCGGTGTCGACAAAAAGGCAAGTTTCTTTACAATGCAATATCTGTGTTCACCATTCTGTCTGTGAACATGATAGCCAATAATGCACAACTTGGATACTGCACACCACACACCTACCTTTTGATTGTGAAGAGGTTCCTCGTGAAAGGTCCATGATTTCTTAGTCTCTCATGTGCGTTTTGGGAATTGACTTAGCCGGATAAATAAAACTACGTCTCATCTTTGAATAATCTCAGGTCCAATATCCCTTCGTTACCGACATCAAAGGTCTGGAACACTTAGCAATATGCCACGTTTTCGCGTATCGCTGTGTTTCAGCTTCCGTGCTACGATGTATTGGTAAGCATATAATACGCGTATGGCCTCCCTGTCTCCTGTGAAACTGTCGCAACGAGTTCGTAGGCGATAGTTCCAGACAATGTCGCACATCGTCCCCTGTTTCCCGCGAAATGAAAAGACGACCATCGCCGTCATACGGGATCAGTGTTCCCGTCGTTTCTAATGTATGCACCATGCTCAAAATAACGCTTTTGGAAAGGACGTCACGAATAACATATTCTATTCGATAAGCACTTTGACACTGTTTGATGGATTACGTACGCCAATAGGTACGCACGATGAACACACGCTGATCAATGCTCTACGGCGACATAGTGCTCACTGAACGACTCGCGGTCGACAACTCTGATCCCGTTCGTACACGCAAACAACCAGTACGCGATCATGCTGCCACCTGCATACCTCACGTAGCTGAGCCGGGTATTCCACGACGCGCCAAAGACGTGGGCATATGAAAAGTTTTACATCGTTTCGATTTACCTTTTTATTGCGAATTTGTCGGAACTGTTTGAGACTTACCCCAAAAAATCACTCTGTAATAGATATTTATTTTTTAAAGGCGTGTGATAACTGTATATATAAAGACTTACAAGTGGTTCAAATACAGGTTTCTCGGGGTCGCCAATAGATGCCAGTAAAAGCAAGGGCTTTTTAGGTAGTAGCAGATTAGCAGATAATATCGATGCAGATGACTGACTTAGCTCCCCAAGTACAACATGATTGTCAGCTCTGCACGTCATATGTCACCGTGCACGGTTCGAATAAATTAAGTACTTGAATTGAAGAACTTTGTCTTGAGCAAACTTGAATTCAAGCATTAATGTATAGTAGTGATAGAGCGTAATTCAAGCATTAATGTATAGTCGCGATAGAGCGTAATTCAAGCATTAATGTATAGTCGTAATTGAGCACAATTCAAGCATTAATATATAGTGGTAAACAGAATTTTTCAATCATACCATAGCTTTTTGATCTCCCAATAGTTAGAACAAACATTTTCTTTCCAGATTCCGTGGCCACGAGCGCTTTGAAAATACTAAATAATTTCTACCTTCGCCTGAAATCGAACCCGCGTTTTTCTTTTAGACTGCGGGCTAGTGGTCAAGTCATTCCTGTGCTAAAGAGAAACATGGGGTTTATTTCCCGGCGAATGCAAAAATTATTCAGTATTTTCAGAGCGCTCGCTCCAGGGGAATCTGGAAAGAAAATTTCTATTTCTAAGAAGTTTTCACAATTTAAGAGCTGAATTTTCTAATTGCTTCGCTTCGTCAAATATTCAAGAACTAATGGTTCAAAAACGACATTGGGTTGCACGGAACCGAACATTTGTTAAAACATTTGATAAAGAAGCGAAAAATGCTTCAGGAACGCAGTAGATATTATCTTTCCATGAACATTTTATATAATTATCTCAAGAACAGAGGCATGGGAAAAGCAGTTGAACACTTCTGACAAACTTCATTGACAAGAGAGAAAATCATTAAAGAAACGGAAGGAAAGATGTGCTCAAAAGTTCAAGAAAGGAATCAAGTCCTGCTGCATCTGAGTCAGCAAAAGAAGGAAAGAGGACAAATATCGGGATCTGTCAGCAAGGCTGAAAACGAACAAGAACAAGAACTAAGGATAATTTGTTCGAAAAGAAATGGAAAACCGTTAAACGGCTTGTTCCAGATCCTTTACGTTCGCTTTTCTTGTTGTTTATTTGGACGACGTTCTTTTTTGATTGGAAAAGAGGAACGCTGTCTCCATTTATCTTCATCCGCATCACTAGTGCACCTCTACAAAGGAACTCCGAGTTCATGATTCATCCGGGTTAGACCTAAAAAGGGATATAAACGAGCGAAGCAATGGACCCTTGTTTATGAGGTATCGTTAATGCCAACTTCTATCGGCCTCCACGATTCGCCTTGTTTACTGCAAAAGTTGCGTAATTGGCTTTACAATAACAACACTTTATATACACATTTGACAAGTTTTATAAAATTCCCATGCGGAAACAATAAAGTTTTATAGGTGAACATGAAACACTTTGACGTAATGAAACGACGCAATGAAACTCAATCTAAACATAAATTTTGAGCCAATTTTAAAATTTTAAATTAAAATTGCAATAAACAAAGAACATTTTGACCATGAATTGTGAGAGATACCAGTAATAATATACAATTTTATTGTCAGATAATCACACACACATGGGCGAAAAGTAATAAAACCATTAACTGTTCATCATAATTATTTTATTGCGTCTATAATTAAACACCAAAATACTTTTAAGAAGATGAACAGTTCTCTCAACCACCACATGCTGAGGTTTCCCAGGAGATTCCTCAACAAAAGTGTTTCAGTTATTAATGGCAGAAAATTTTAAATAGTTGTCATTATGTTGTAACATCTAATGTCCAACCCTATTAATGGCGGCAGGTTTTAACTCCCCAACCCACTTTTATTAGACTGACCTAGTCCTACTAATGCCTGCTATGTCATCATTCCGCTAGCATGAAGTCAAAACGCTACAACTAGATCCTGTACTGCAGCATAAATGTCAACAAGCGCAATATTAATCTTAAAATGGCGAATTGATGCATAAAAGGAATGTTTTGACTTTCTTTGCGATCACATTACCGGCGGAATCACACTGGTGAAACTTGTATGAGTCATTGACGGTTCTAATAGTTTATAGGAGGTAACCTTTAGTATTAGGAGGTTAATTCAAAAAGTCTTTAATCGGCCAGAAACAAAAGTTTAGAATTCACAGTAACACTTAATGTCATTTAAACTCAAATTTAACATTTTGTGTAAAATAATACTGAAAAAACTACCATATGAAAGATTTATAGCGGTCATTGACTGTTTTAAAGACTATATTAATTGGATTACTTTTTTTATCGCACTCAGAGGTACATTGACAGCGTATTAAGCTATAGCCGACAATAAGAGCACCTCTTGAAAATAATTGATATTTTCTTGAGTTATGTTTGGAATTCCGTTTGATAGTAAAAGTTAATTGTAATTTTCAGTTTGTTTAACTTTTAATCCAAGAGTAAACGAAACAATAATTTTTTTAATTGCGATTTGATTTCTGATTTTGAAATTTAAGTTGTTATTTTGCTATGTCCGGTCAAACGCTCGAACGTGCCTTTGATGCGGTGTAATGTAACCGCTAACTTTAACCTTTAACTACTAACCGTAACACACTCTCTCACGGAAAAGGGGAAAATGAACGTCACCCATGACGTTACTGAGCAGCTTCTTTAAAAACACGTTCTGTAGCGAGTCTGCAGAGAGAGGTGAGGTTATCCGGAGACTGACCCTTCCTGTAGGATTGCCGCTACTAGACGTCGAATAAGAATTAATTGGGAGTCGT
>JJRW01S0014275.1:19162-29757 GCA_001188405.1 Loxosceles reclusa | reverse complement strand
CCGTCTCCCGGGCAATTTCACTTTCAAAGAACTTCTAATCTTTTTAGCAAGAAAGAATGTCTAGTTGAAATTTGGCACTGTATCTGAAATGCAGGTTTTACACCACAAGGACTTTTTCAGAGCATGAAACAAAATTGCTTTCATGGCCATTGTTAACATTCGAGATTGCCCTAGCGTTAAGAAGCAAGATGTATTCTAGACCATGGCCTTCAAAATCCGGAAACCACTACAGATCCCCAAATGATACTCTGATGGAGCAATGTCAGGCCTATATTGTGGATGTGGTAATATCGCAAACAAGCTCTAATAGTTTCTGACGAGTGACTAAAATTGCATGTGATTTGGCCTTGTCATGATGGGACACGATATCTTTAAGATTCACCAATTCTGGCCGTTTCTGCTGCACAGCATCTTCATTTATGTTACTTGTTGCCAGTACATATTGGAATTTTTCGCTTTATTCCTTGGTAAAAGCTCAAAATAAACAATTCCCTTATAGTCCCACAAAATTGATAACATGACCTTTTTTGATGAATATTGGCTTTTGGTGTCTGAGTTGGTTTATCAGGCTTAGACCGTATCTTTTACGTTCAGTGTTACGGTGAAAACTCCATGTTTCATCACCAGTTATCAATCGTTTCAAAAATGGGTAATTTTGGTTGCGTTTCAAAAGCAAATCTCATATGCTGATATTATGTGAAACGAAGTTTTAAGTTCATGTGAGATCCAAACATGAAGCTTTTCGTTTCGTAACTAATCTCTTTTAGTCATCAATGGATGTTTTAGATGATTTTAGACTCGCAGCAAGTTCACTGCTATCAGGTTCAATAAGTGCTTCGAGAATTTGTCAATCTCATTTGGTCTACCAGAAAGTGGTTCATCTTGAACTGAAAAATTACTAGAATGAAATTTTGCAAACCAATTCTGGTTCGTGTGTTCTGTTAGTATGTCATCACCACACGTAGCTATTTTATCTTTGCTGAAATAAAAAATTTAAATTTGATGAAAATGTTGATTTTTATCTTCTATCCTTCAGCATAAAATGCCTACGAAAACATTTCACGATTTTGATGTTTTATTTAAAACGTACGCTGATTTGTCGGTTGCCAAAATGCGTTCTCGAAATATCGCTTCAAACAACATTAAAATCGTCTTCACGCTGATACAGCTAACTTACGGGAAAACCGAAGGTAGTTTCCTGACGGCCCAGTTTTTTCTTTTCTGTAATTTTCTTTCTTCTCCCTCCTATTTATTTTTTCTCTTGTACTTCTTTCATTAATTCTTCTTTATAGTGGAAAAGAAAAAGCATAATTCCTCTAGAAAAACTCTTTTGTCATTCTTTTTCACATCTGTGACTGCACAATGAAGGCCAAATGAGCTTCTTTCTTCTGCTACGATTTGCTTAGTAAATCTCCAAAGATTGCGTTAGAGATGTATTGCAACTTATCCAGTTCTCGTCAGATATATCTTTTTTCTTTTTCTTTCATTCTTCTTTTTTAACTCGAGGAGAAATGAAAATGGAACCAGAAAGGAAGTGGAAAAGAGAAAAAATAAGAGAAAAGGAAACATAAATAGCAAATATGAAAAGATGAAAGTACGAAAAGAATGAAAAGGCGCTATCCCGAATCATGTGATTGCTGCACGTGAGCGAGACTGCTCACCGACAGCAATCTAGCACGACGAAACGGAAAGTATTGAAAACACTCGTGAGGTACACTATATGGCCAAAATAATTTGGACATCCTCTGTTTTAGAATCGAAACTTCTCTTCCACGTATTAAGAGGATATCTGTCCATTTTTTTCATTAATCGTTTATTCTGCGTATTCTGGGAGGACTTTCCAACGGGTTTTGATAGATGGTCGTATGAATTGTCCTTCCAGGTGTCCATGAGAGCTGTAGTGAGTCTAGCCACGGTTGATGGGCGATTTGACTGAATACGTAATCTGCGTTCTAATTCGTCTCCGAGATGTTCTGCAAGGTTAAAATCGGGGCTGTGTGCAGACCAGTCTAGTTTGTAAACACCCATATCGTCATACCATGGTTAGAACTGTTATCCTGGAACAGGCATGAGCCATCCCCGAATTCGTTGCTAGAGAATCCAGAGTGCAGCGTTATCCAGAATGACAAAATACGTTTCAGAGTTCATTCTTCCGGCTACAGGAACTAAGAAAAACAGACCGAACCACGAAAAACACTCCCCATCATTATACCTGAGATCAAACTTGACAGTTGGCAAAATACAGTTTCGGATATTGAAGTGTTCGCCGGCATCCGGGGGGGGGGGGGCAAACCCAAACTCGTTCATCGGACTGCCAGATCGTGAAGCGAGATTTGTCACTCCAAAGAACTTGTTTCCACTATTTCACAATCCAATGGCTCGGTGAGCTTTGCACCATTGCAACCGACGCTTGGCACTGACGACGGTGATGTTCAGCTTGTGAGCGGTCGCTCGTCCTTAGTAGCCCATATTCTTTAGCTCGCAACAAATAGACCTGTTGCTAGCGGCGAAACCCGATGTATGTTGAAACGCACGATTGATCGCTGCCACCAGGGACTGACTATGTTCCTTCACTATTCTTTTCAGGTTTCGACGGCTGCGATCGTTCAGTCTTTTCGGTCTACCACTTTGTTTTGCTGCATTTTCACTTCCTTGGTGTTTCTATTTGACAATTACATCACAGTTGATTTAGGCACCTGTAGCAAGGCCTATATTTCACAACGATGACCTTCCATAATCATGTCACGTTCGAAATCACTGGGCACTTCCGACTTCTTATTGTCTGTCTAACGCATGTATATGAGCACCCAATCTTCCACCAGCTTTTTTATATCGTCAGATCACGTATCAGACCACGGGAACAGCCAGATCCACTTCTCCGGAGAGGTGTCCGGATACTTACGGCCATTTTGAGTATTTTGCAACATCACATTTTTTGTGTTTGGTAGTATCATTTGACGATGGAAAACTGTATTCCATAATTAAGGTGGTATATCCTCTCGGGCGATGGAAATTTATTCTGTAATTATAGTATATCGATGAGTGTTAATCTGATTATTTTAGCCCCTGTGAGCTCTATATGCATATAGAGCTTATAGGGGCTAAAATTTATTTCGGTATTCGAGTCCGCTCAAAATGCGGAACGACCAAAAAAAAAAAAATCCTGGCTTAGATTGCCAAGGAAACGTTCTGAGTTTATTTGGTTTGTGTCTCATTGGTGTAGTAGTCAGCACATTCGGGTACCAACCGAACAACCCTGGTTCGATCCCAAGATGGGTCAGAAATACATTTAGCATCTCTGAACCTATACGGTAGTTAAAAGACCTGGAGAAAATTTCTTCTTAAATGCAAATTGCATCTGGGAAAATTCCGTTTTAGGTGACGTTAGAATTTGTGATATCCTACACTCAATTATTTCACACACCACGTGGTACGAATGTAAATCTGACTCAAAATATGTTGTGGGCAATCCCAGCATACGTCTAAATCATTGAATAACAAGGGCTAATAGAAATAATCTACTTTATAAAATTGTGATTGCATCTCCAGCTACTTTCCTATTTCATAAAAGATTTCGGAGACACAACTCTTCAATTTGTATATGTAACAATATTTGTGGATTCGAATGAGTAATTATAACAGGATACGGGAGAAAAGAGCTATAGAGTGAACCTGTAGGAATTTCCGGTTTAGAGAAGCCTAAGCATGAGAAAGTTTGGCCGACAGTCCTGATTGAGCTAGGCCGATTCTCCAATCCACTCATATAATTAATTATCACAAAATCTGCGAGCTAATTGGAAAGTTCTTGCCACTGGTGTTAGTCTAACCCATGCGCGTTGACCCTGGAGAAAGCTTCCCTGTCCACTGCGTTGCATTGGCGGTGCGTGAAGGTGCAGTATATTCACATGTGTTGTGGGAGAAAACCCTACACACTGTAAAAAAAGAACTGAAATTCACGAATAAATTTTGTAGGCTTTTTATGTGAATTCACAAAAAATTCCGTTTAAAACGGGCGTTGCTTCAAATTACTCGCCCCCATCAATTTCTTAGATACGCCCATGAGTACATAACCTTAAAATAAATAGGTATTGTAGCCAAGTGACATGTCTATTACTCTTCAAAAAAAAGTCCACTAAGTTGTATTTTTTCATAAGATGTTTTGTACGTAATTACACGTTGTTGTATAAATACTCTTGAGACCATTACATTAAAGCTAAGTAAATACAGTAAGAAAGTGTGAAACAGAATTACAGAGTATGATATCAGTGTTATGTAAATCAAATAAATAAGTTGGGTTAGAAATGAACATAAGCAAGACAAAAGTTATGTTTAATAATTTCATCAGCAAGGATACTATTGAAGTTGACATAATGTAATTGCAGGAAGTTGAAAATTATATTTACGTTGGCCAACAGGTGACTGTGGATGGAAGCATTATGAAAAAAATTAATCGCAGAGTGAAGCCTGGATGGAGAACTTTCGGTAGAAGTAGTATAATATTTAAAGGAAATATGACATTGTGTTTGAAATGAAGTCTTCAACCAGTGTGTACTTCCTGTTCTGACGTATGGGTGTGAAATATGGACATTGACAGCAAAGACAATGCAGAAACTGCGGACTATGTAAAGAAGTATGGAAAGATGTATGATGGGTATTACAAGGAGAGATCGGAAGAAAAATACTTGGGTGAGACAACAGACCAGAATCTACGACATAATTACATGCATAAAGAAGCCTAAATGGAAGTGGGCTGGGCACATCATTAGAGAGCATGATAACAGATGGACAGTACAAGTTTTCGACTGGCTGCCGAAAAATGAGAAAGCCCTAGGAAGCAACCACATCGAAGATGGGTGGACGAGATTACCGAATTTGCGGGAGTAGCTTAGAAAAGGAGGGCTGTGGATCGCAAATGTTGGAAAAATCTTGAAGAGGCCTTCATCCAGCAGTGGATTGATAAAGGCTGCTGTTGCTGATGAGGATGATGAAATACAGTAATGGTGAAAAGTATCCAAACAATATGTAATGCCCACCCACAAAGTACTTCAATAATAAGCTTCCCAGATAAGCGTCGGCGTAGCTTAACCGGTAAAAGCGGTTTCTCCAAGGCTAAACGTTCTGGGATCGAATCCTGTCTTCGACAATTTTTCTTTACAAAATGGCGCCCGAACAGGGACTCACACTAGTGGCCAAAGACCCAACCGTTAGGTTCACCACTCGAGGTCAGGTCGTTACTCTGACCTCTCTTTCCAGTGGGGGAGGATGTAATGTCCACCCACAAAGTACTTCAATAACAAGCTTCCCAGATAAGCGTCGGCGTAGCTGTAAGTAAAAGTAACCAGTAAAAGCGATTTCTCCGGAGCTAAACGTTCCGGGTTCGAATCCCGGCTTCAACAACTTGTCTTTGCAAATATCGTAAAATTACATACATCAAATTATATATTTTATAACTTAACACTCTGCTTTATAATAATAGGTTTTTGTTTTGATGATTTTGTTTTAAACATATACTTCCATGTGTATATTCAGGAAATCTAGGGGAAGGATGCGAAATTCGAAGAAGCGCCAACTATATAGAAAAATAAAGTACTAAATATGCATACGTATATACCAAACTCTTTTTATTAGCAGACATATTTTTCGTTAACTTGCTTGGCAGTTCAAAAGTTAGCTTGGTTTCACCCATATGTGTACTTACTTTTACTACTAGCAAAACTTTTTACAAAATCTAGGTCCAAAGAAAATGTCTTAAAACGAAAAAGCTGTGAACATGGCATTTAAAAGCACGCATTTTCGGTGAATTAAGCAAAAAATACCATAAACACGAATATACTGAACTGATGGAATTTCCGTGATTTAATGAAAAGAAATTGAAGTTCTATGGATGGCCTCTGCTTAGAACAAAAAAAAATATAACATGAAAACGTTTAGGCAACTTTGCAACACACCTTTTTTTAGTATACTTTGCTGTATCTTCAGGGTTTTTTTTTCTTTACAGTGCACATTTTCCATGGAAGTTGAGAGGTCAAAGAACGGGCCTAACCTCTCCACTGCTTTAAACACCGTGAGATGTGCTCAAAAAGTTGTGAATTATTTCTACTGTTGTCAGTTCCGGATAGCTATAACGCCACAACTTACGTCAAGCAGCAGTTTTAGTTACTAACATGCAGAACAACTGAAGATAGACAGAAGAAAGCTAGAAAAGTGAACCCAATATTTCTATGCTGGAACTGAAAATTATGCTGAAGAGTCAAGCTAAGCGTATTATTTACAAGAAGCGAGAAACACAGCACAATAAAATCACTTTTATAAAATAAGGTATACTGCTTTACAGACAGAACAATTTTTTCTTCGAAGCTACTGATGGCAACGACAGAAAAAAAAAATTATATAACTCTCGAGTGGCACGAAAAATGATCTCTTTTCCGGCCGATCTCTAAGTCAGCGACGCTTGACGCAAGAGTTCTCGAAATGTTTCAACGATCATTCAAGACTCTGTTATGAAGTGTGACGGCATGCTCTGAAAACGATTACTTCAACGACTGTATGAAAAATACGGTCTCTATCATCAATTTTGACACTTTCTTTTCAAAGTGTCAGTATTTTTTAAACGTTGCTTTCGACCTGTACTCGAAGAGTACTTTTTAAAGGGGGACCTGGGGAGAGAGATGCTTGGGCGTAATCGCATTCTACATCTAAATTTTCTAATACTTTTTGTCTTGGGCAGAAGTATCTTTGCAACAGATACAATTACACATCATTGACTGCGTTGAAGTTCCTCGATACGACAACATATTCTGATGTGATCAGCGTTACCTACTACCGGAAGCTGCACTTCAGACTGATGAGCAGACGAGATGTGATGCGTTGGATAGATGTGACAGTGCTCACATGACAAACTCCGATGAAGATTAGGATATAGATATCAAGATTAGGATAGCATATAACCTATACGCTTCAGAACTCTCTGGTGACTAAACCCAGAAATAAAATTTATATGCTTCTTTTTGAGTATACTTTTGGGAACGACATCTTATATTACAGTGTAAAGAAAATCTTTACTTCTTGTCGACGCCGGAAATCGAACCCGGAACATTCTACTCTGGAGAGCCGCTTTAACCAGTTAAGCTATGCCTACAGAGGATTTCTGTGCTTGTTTCGAACTCTTTTGTGGGTGGGCATTGCAACAGATACAGATAATGAACACAGATACAGGCAAATGCCCACCATGGTTGACTTGGTCCTTTCAGAAGGGGAAATCACCAATGTTCTTAATAATCATATTGAGAGAAAATTCTCTATAGTGAGACTACACTCTAAACTAACTGCCATTACATGAGTGCGCTATTACATTATATAAATATAAATTTACTTATCAAAGTCATCTATAAATCAGATGAAAGCTATACAGAAAAGCAAATATAAAGAAATCTCCGTGGAGGGAAAGCTTATATAGTCAAACTATTGCTGGGGAAAAACAAGCCTCAAGGTCGATCCTAGTACTCATTCCTCTGTCTACTAGTCTCATAAAACCTCTACCGAACTAGTCTGCATCACAGATTCCGAGAGACTGTTCCACTTGTTTATCATCTATTTAGGAGGAACTCGTGCTTTAGTAGTAGTTTCGTTTTCTCGCTACTTAGTTTCATTCTGTAACCTCTAGTAATCTCACACATACACTTCATTCGCCTGATGAAGACCGTAGTCGACGGTTGAAACGTCGCGAGTCATCGTGTTTCTGACCAGTGACCGAACTTTCATCTCTCTCATACATACAAACATACACTTCTCTTAAAGAGTACCTCAGTCATATTCTCAAAGAAATGCAATACTTTATGCCTGGATCAAATCTTTTCTTGTCCTTCCTTCCTGCAAGCTGAAGAGATAGTTTCTCTAATCTCTTTGCATAATCCATGCATGATCTTTGTAGGCTTCTTCTGAATTTTCTGTGAGAAGTTGATGTTTTTTTATGAGTTACAGCGTCCAAACTTGAACAGCATACTCAAGATGAAGAAGTACAAGCTATCTGCGCAGGGTAAACACAGACTTTTAAAAAACGCAAGCATTCTGTTAGCCTTATTTGCAGCTACAAGGTCTCACCAAATTTAAAGTCCATGGTCAAAATTAATCCTTACAGAAAGTGTTTTACCACCTAACTGATAATTAAATTCAAGATTAATTCCGTCAAAATGGAGTACTTTGCATTTTTATCTACTAATATTTCAGTAATCTTAAATTTTCGAATCCTACGCAAATTTTCAATCACCCAGTACTTTCTCATTATTTACACACATACACAGAGAGAGAGAGAAAACGATGATTATACATCTGGTACAATACATATCAGTATCCCTAAAGACGGGGAATTACCCGCCACGAAGGTGTCTTGGGTGCCTCCCAGAAGAGAAATAACCCTAAGTTTACAAACGAGTGTTACCGCTTCCCGTGCCCAGGTGACGATGAAAGTGCCACGCTTAATAAATGGCGAGACAGTCATCTGCAAAAGAGGTGACACTAATTCATGCACGTAAGGGGATACTTTCGGTACTGAGACGGCACGCAGAAAGGAAGGAAAGTTTCCAGGTTAATCACGTGTAAAATATTCGGCAATACTTCTGAGATCTCGTATATGACTCTCTGGAGTTCGTCTGCACTCATTATATTTTACCCAGAACTCGTTGAGATGTCTCTGGTAGCGCTCGTAATGTATTTTCTGAACGTGGCTTGTCAAGCATTATGAGATACTTTCGTCTCTTGCCTCATTGCTGCTGCTGAAACGCTTCAGATAAAACCGAATCTCAAACATTACTTTGGCAAAAGTGTATCCGAACAATATGTTGAGTGAAATTCATTTACACTCATGTTCATAAATGAAGGATCTTGGCAGTTCAGATACAAACAACTATTTAATGTGGACCAATTTGGTTTACATACATATGTGTGATACAACGTAAAATGACAATAGAACACGCAATAAATCTTTGCGGAAAGAAAAGTGTTAAAATAGATAAAAAGCAAATTTAGAGTTACTAGTTAAAGCACGTCTCGGCACAAAAGCAAGTTTGTGCAGAAATGTACCAAAAGTGTACAAAACGTTAATATGGTATGTGACGTTTCCCTGACAGAAACGCATGAGGTATAACTTTGTGGCATACTGCGTATGAGATAATCGATCTGTGACTGAAGAATGGAGTTCCAATCCTGAAACAGTATTGTATGCAACTTCTGCGAGAAACGAGAAGGAAAAGTTCGTACAGCAATGACTCTCCAGAGCATGTCATCCCGAGTTTGTTCAATAGCGTTTAGATCGCTCACCTCACAAGCCAGTCTATGCGCCGGATATGTTCCGTTTCCAGAAACTCATTCACGACAAGGTTCGCTCTTGTATTATCGCCAATACACGTATTATAACCCGCATTTTGTTTACGTGTAGTTTCATCGGTGTACGAGTTCATAGAACGTATTGTCATTCTATTGAAACTTAGTTGGAAACGTATGAATGGCGATTGTTTAGTGCTAAGATATATACGAGTGGCGTAGGCCAAGTCTGTAGTTTGAATCTATGAAAATCTGCTCTCCCAGCACCGCAGCGCTCGATTAACAAATACAAGTGTAATGGCGTGTATAAAAAGGACTTAGATCTTTAATCGTAGCTTATGACACATAAAATATTTTATGTCGGAAGATTTTTTTTTACTGGTGAGGTTCTTGAAGCCTCTGGTTAGAAGAAAAGAATGTACAACATACGGGAAAGCATGGCTCAAATCAAAATCCCTCGGATTACCAAGTTGGTGTGTAATGACATCGTTCCAAAAGCGCTTTCTTGGCTAATTTGGAGTTCTTAAATTGTGCTGCATACGTCGTTACACTCTCTTTCCAATACAGAGAGTTTCTCCCGAACGCAGGATATGAATTCTCAGAGTTTTGTGGGCTGCACTGATCGCTATATGCACTTCTGGCATTCCTCCCTTGGCCATAGGGAAATTTTGACACATGGTCTTGGATTAATGCGGAAGAGGTATGACGTGCCACTCTTCCCGATATAAGTCCACCTCCTTAATATTCTTAACTCAGTTTTCCCTTCATTTTTATTGCTCATCAGGTATGGTTGGTTTCATTCACTTCTGTACATTCGTCTGCACCTTTGTTCATAGACCGTCTGGATCTTTGATGAACGAAATCACTCCAGTTCCTCATGGGCTCATTCACCTGTTGGACGAAATCAGGGCCCGTAATAACTGAAGCTCTTAAGCTGTGCTCCAAGTCGTTACAAGATACCAATATTGAATTATTCATACAAAAATGTAGAATGTGGTCAGAGGTAAACATATAATGCACTCGTAAGTTGATGGTCCGGAGTTCTATTCTTTTGGTTGTGAAATTTCTAAGTTGAAATGAAAGCTTGAAAGTTCAGATCTTTCTGGAGTCAACTCATAACAACAGTCCGAGGATGTTAATGATATTCCTCTTGGTGTTCTTGCACAATGAAGCATAGATGTACTACTGAAAGGAGAGTTCGTATCTAAGGAAGAGCGCAGATGTAAATCCTCTACCTCCTTCAAAGTTCAAAACTTAATTTCTCGAAAAAATATAGG
>JJRW01S0014273.1:59281-77788 GCA_001188405.1 Loxosceles reclusa | reverse complement strand
TGATAATTTAGAATTTAGTCCCAATTAATTTTACTTTTGTCAAGTTTAAATTTCTAATTGGCCAAAATTGATAATAAAAGGCTACTTATCTATTTGTGCCCAGGGCTTCAAAAAAGGTTCTTCTGTAGGACTCCAATAAAGCTTAATAGCAGCAGCAGCGCCAGAATAGCATCTAATGGTTGCTTCTTCTTGACGCTGTGCTGCTCAGGAGTGACACCATTGGTGACGTCGCCTAACGCTAATTTCCTTTTTTCCGTGAGAGAGTGCGCGTTTTGTTAGAAGTTAGTAGTTAGTGTTAAATTGCTACATTACAATTTATAAATTGGAATTCAACCATGTCTGCTAAATGGACATATAGAGTGAAAAGCCTCCGAGGAACGGAATAGATGTTTACGAACACCGATGGTGTTCAAGACTTTACGTTGGATGCACGGAGGACTAGTTCTCTTGCTCCCGATCCCTCCGTCTCTTGCATTCCCTAAAAACGAATGCAAGAATAGGCTTGCATCAGAGATCACTACTTCTTGTAGACATTGGCGTTGGATCAACTGACTGTAGGAAAACAAGGGGAAACATACAAATAATGCATTCGGATGTTGTAACATTGATTGTCTATTAAATTGTCTGATTTCAAATACCAATGTTCCCATAACAACACCACCCTCATATGTCGACAAAATGAAACTTCAACCATTTATGCTTAAAAACGTTCTCTTTTCAGAATATTCGCTTATTAACAGATGCAACACAAGTGTTGAATCCTCCAAAGCAACCCCCTGTGTATGCCTCCTGTTACAGTATACACTGGTGGACAAAACTTAAGGACCAATAAGAAATGGGCATTCATTTGAAAAAGTACGTGTGGTCGTGGACCAAAAAGAAAACAGTAGTATTGACAGCATATTCAACGTGCTTTAATATATGATCATGTTGAAAGGAAATATACAGGGTGTAAAAAGAAGGTGTTTTTGTAAAAGGTGCATATTGACCGACGACATGGTTGTACAAAGAATGCACAATGCGGACTACAAACAGGCTTGAACGTCATGTCAGTAAGGCATATGGTTACCGTGAAGTGTGATGCAACTTTGTGCACGAAGAGGCATACTCAGAACAACACTATCCAGGAGCTGTTGAGGCAAGTTCTCCCACTCCTCTTTCACTGCATGGATGAGGGCCTCCTTGTTGTCGGTGGATATTGTCGACCAGCAATACCTCTTCTTAAGACGTCCCATACGTTTTCAGTCAGATTCAGGTCCGGTGAACGTGCTGGCCTGACTAT
The DNA here is from genome assembly GCA_001188405.1 of Loxosceles reclusa. Taxonomy (NCBI): domain Eukaryota; kingdom Metazoa; phylum Arthropoda; class Arachnida; order Araneae; family Sicariidae; genus Loxosceles; species Loxosceles reclusa. The sequence goes on along the minus strand of JJRW01S0014273.1, from coordinate 76,506 downwards.
GTGATGAATATCCTCTCTGTCAAGACATTCCTCTACGTCAATGTGCGATGACAAGGCGCGTTGTCATGCATAAAACAAAACTTTTCACCGATAGCACCTCGGAAAATTCGCATGAACGGAGCAGAACGTCATCAATTTACCGTTGGCTGGTCATGGTCCCTCCCTCGGTCAAGCACATACAGATCCTGTACGGCCATTGACCATGATGCCTACCCACACCATGATACTGCAAGTCGAATATCGATGCCTCTCCTGAATATTTTCGGGACAATAAGCACTGCCAACCTCGCGTCATATCTCAGTTGCCGTCCAGAATCAAGCTATAGACTGAATCTACTCTCATTTGATTTTGACTCTCATTGGCATGGTAGCCCAGTTGTCATCAGTCCAATTGCGATGCAGACGACACCATTGCAAACGGGCGCTACAGTGGCCTCTCGAGAGTTGAACACACACAACAAGTCGTTGGGCTTATAGTCCTTTCTTTCGCAAACGTCTTGTAACAGTTTTAGGGATATCTGAGTTTCGGTGGGTGCGCGTAACTGACGTGCTAGGTCACCAACTGTGCTGCGTCGATTCTTTTTCCCTGGAGAAAAAAAATGCTGTTCTTCTTGGGGCGTCTTACTGCTAGGACGACTTCCCCCCCCCCCTTTACGCCTGCTGCACATTCCATTAGTTTCAAATGCTGCCCGTAGTCTAGAAACGATACTGTGCGCGATGTTAAATTCACGAGCAACATCTGTGATTTGCTTCCCATCTTCCAGCTTTCCTATTATTCTTCCACGAGTGAAATAATTTAAATGATGCCTGGAAGACATGTCCAGAATTTCAATATTGTATATATGTATATGCATACATATATATAACTTCACTCCTTCCCCTCCGAATTTCACATACAGCGAAAACTGTCTGGCCGCGCCAATTGCCTGCAATCTCTTATCTGTGCTGCCCCGTGACCGACATGTGCGCAGCTCAAGTACATATAGAAAAATAACAGTTAGTTGTCTGTAGACCTGTTACTGGTTGTCCAACTGAGGATAGGCATATGGTTTTAATAACTAAGCACAACCGACGAGCGACCGCCTCAGGTATCAAAGCAATAGTTACTGCAACAATGTGACGGTCAATATCAGCTAGTATTGTGTGGCAAAGACTGGACATGCAAGGACTATGAGCTCGGATACCACGCGTTTGTGCCTCGTTAAGTGGCCGAAGCAGACGGGTGCTTTTGGTCTGCTGTCGTCAACTTGTGAATTGGACAGCAGTGAAATGGTGCAACGCAATGTTCACCGATTATTCCAAATTTGTTCTGGAATTCGATACTTAGCGCGTCAGGATTTGGAGAGAAACAGGAACACAGAACGGTCCCAGTAATATCATCGGACATCAGGCCTTGAGTGGCGGTAGTGTAATGGTATGTTCGGGATTTTCTTTAAACCATGGTACCCAGTTGCATGTCTTTAAAGAAAGCTACTGTGACGGCTAAACCATATTGTGATCATGTTTTTGAACCCATTGTGAGACTATATGCAGCAATGTCGGCCCGGCGTTTCTTCTGATTGGAGAAAATGCACCTCCGCATGGAGCCAGTTTTGTGGATGAGTTGCTTAAGAGCGGAGGCATTGCTCGAATGGACTGACCACCATATTCTCCGAAACTCCATCCCATTGAAAATGTTTGGGATGCCCTGGGACGTGCGTCTTCCCGTGTACTGCCTCCAATTACCCTCTAAGATCTTAAAACTGCTCTTTTAGAAGAAAGGAATTTATTGCCCTCTAGTGAGTTGAACCACCTGATTGAAGGCATGCAACGTCGCTGCGACGTCTGTAAAAACGTTTGAGGTGGTTGGCTTCCTTATTAAAGCAGATGTTGTTTATTTGCACAGCTTTAAACTTGATTTTCAAATGTATAAATTAGCATGTACATATATTCAAAATTAAAAATATAGCAATAGGTCTTTGTTCAACCTCATTTTTATGTATGAATATATATGATATTCGCCTGTCTTCATGTGAAATTTCAAGTTAAACGCTTCATAACTTTTTAAGTTATGTCAATTTTCCTCTCGCGTGATAACTTTTGGAAAATACACTCATTTGGAAAAAAAAATCACGCACCATAAACGAATTGTCGCAAACGAATGAAATCCGATATGTGTGAATCTCATGTTCATAGAAGTAAATGATTACAATGTCACATCGAAAGATAGTTTATTACGGAAAAACACGCACGTGAAAGGAGATTCTAGTATTTTGTTGGGACACCCCTATCATATATACAAGATGTAATACGGGCCAGCATCGAGACATATAGGCCCCGTATGGTATCCTGCGACATGTCTATCTGCAGTTGCTATAAATGGACCCCGAGATTAATTAGATTTGAGAAGTTAGCGTCTAAGATGGTCCCATACATTTTCACTTGGCGATAAATCTCGAACCCGGGAAGGATAGGAAAATGTGGCAACCTGAGGGAAACATGCCTGTGACATCCTTTCCGTGTGCTGCAAGCATTATCGTGCTGGAAAACGGCACCAGGGAGCCGTGTCATGAGAGGCAACACATGTGGTTGCAAGGTGTCCTGAACAGAAATCGCAACGATGTTCATTGACCCTTGCTTCATGACCAGGATTGACTGGCTATTGTATCTAATTTCTCTTCAGACCGTATCGTTAGCTGTGGGGGGACGTGGACGCTCGACAGAAAAGGCAGAATTGAAGCGTTTATCAAGGAGCCTCATCACTGACCGGACTGAACCGTAATTCGTCGATGAAACCAGCCGGTTCCATTCCGTAGCAGTCCATTGATATTTTGTGCGTCCACCACTGCAAACGGACGCGACGATGGGTAGTTGTCAATGGTAGCACACGTACTAGGCGCCGTGAGACCAAATGTCTTCTCTCAAGGCCCCTGGAAACGGTACTGGCAGACACGGAGTGCAACCTCCCTCTGGATGAAAGAAAAAGAAACAGTTAGACGTGTCCGTGATTGTCGCAGGATCTGACTGACGGTCTTCTCTACGGGTGGTCTGTCGATGGCATCTTGAGTCCGAGGCCTAGGTATCGGCCAATTAGTCTATGAGATCATGCAGCTTATCGCAATGAGTGTATTTGTAACGAATGTTTCAGACATAATTACATTAGTATAAGCAACTGAAATGGAAATAGACTGCCCATATGATAAGCAGCAATGTCAATCAGTGGATAATACAGGTCTTTGACTTGTTACTAAGAAATGAGAAGCGTCCAAGAAAATGACTACATGCAAAATGGACAGATGACATAGAGAAAACTGCATGATGATGACAGGCAGATGAGCAGATGACATAGAGAAAAGAAGGCCATGGATCGCAAAATTTGGAAAAACCTTGGAATAGGCCTCCATCATGCAGTGGATTGAAAAGGCCGTGTAGTTTGCTTAATTTAATGCCTATGTGCCTGTTAGACATGCGTCGAGGAAGCGTTGCGTTCGTGTGCAAATTTGTGTCCGGGTATTGCATCATCGAAGACGTTTATGGCCCCGCACCCACTACGTGGCGTGGCCGTGGTACTAGTGTCCGTTGTGCAATGATGTAACGTGATCCTTGATTAGCTTCAGAACTCCAATCAACTGTTCATCTTCATTCGACGAAACACTAGCAGTTAGTTTCTTTTTGCTTTTCATGTCTTTAGTTACACCACTGCAGAGTAAAATAATGAAGTCAATGCGTTTGAGGAAACTGAGAAAAGAAAAGAAAGAAAGACAAAAAGAAAATAGGAAAAGGTCAGTGCTTGAGAAACACCGAAGTGTTAAATTGATTTTCACCCACGTTTAAATTTCTTTCGTCTTTGTACCCACCACGAATTTTTAATTGTTACTATTAATGGCAGAGAAGCAGGTTTCCTTCAGGCCTCGACATCGCGTGATGTTACGCCCAGAATTACTCCTTTGTGGCAGATAAAACGTTGTTAAAAAGTCATTACCTGGTCTGTATTCGTTCCTCGTTGTTAATTGTGTTTGCAAATTGAAATTAAACTGGTCCGCTGTGGCCAAAAGCTCATCGTCCTTTGATGCATTCAACAACCAAATTATACGGGAGTAATTCGCGTATGAAGAATTGGTCACGTCCGCTGGGTGTTCCGGCCGTAACAAAATTTTCAGGTTGAAGTAAAAGTTCATGGATACTTTTTTCAATAATCTTTTTGTTTATAATCCTTACTCCAGGAAGGAACTAAGTGTCCTCCCGCAGAACTCACGACTTTTGGGGGTAGGGGAAGCAAAAAAAAAAAAAAAAAAGAAAAAGTACAGTCTACAGCTCCACCTTATGCATTGTCCGCAGGTAGATGGCTCGACGGCTTAGTTACGCCACTGTCCATTTCTCGAAGTATTTCTTAAAATGTAAAGTGTAATTATTGTAAATATACATACAAGTTTGTCACAGTTAAAAACTTCTGAATGATTTTATTTCTGTTTTTGTCTAGATTTGCTTCTTAACTCTGCTCCCCCCTCCTCTGCCTAGGACTATTCTATATTCCTTTGAGAAACCCAAACGTTCTGTTTGTTCGGCGGAAAGTGTTCAGCCGGAGCACTCCAGAGGTTCATTCCCTCTAATCGCCCTTCCTCAACCCAATAATCGCCCGCCAGAATAAGTGACTCTCTGCCCCAAAAGTCCGGATCTTTTACTCCGTTAATCTACTGGAGATCGGGAATGTCATAAGAATAATCCAAGCGTTGACAGACGCCCAAGACGATGCTTGGCGCCAAGATGTGCTGAAGTTGTTGGAGAAGAGAAGAAAGAAGGGGGGGGGGGGATATTATGGGACGGATAGAAGACAGCTCGGTGTAAATAAAAGCAAAACAAAAGTTGTACTTTGTTGCTGAATTACACTGTTGTCACAACTGATACGTATTTTGCTGCGTAACGACATTTTGATGGCGCTGCCTTTATTTAACACGCCTCAGTGTAATTGTTTCTAATTTCAAAGCTGCAGTGTTTGTTTGCATGCACTTAAGTTGAAATACACTTTTTACCTAAAACGTATCAACTCCGCCAGCGCCCGATGCTGAGATTTTGACATCCAGGGTAGGGATATTGCGCAAGCCACCCCATACATACAGAATTGCATCATACTTTTAACAAACTTTATGAATGTGATTAACTTACTGTGACTTTCGTGTATTCAAATTATAAATATGGGTTTTCTATTATTTAAATATCGCTCAGCGAAAAACATTGCTCTGATTTCAGAAAATCACGTGTAACAAAAGACTTGCGATAAACTAATACTTTAGTTTGGAAGAATGTTCAGAAAAACTCACGCGCATTGAAAAGTTTTAATATGCGCACCATTGATCGCTTTGTGCACATCAAGCCCGTAATCGACTTTGATTGTGACAACGGCGGCGATAATCCGCTCTCGTAAAGAATTCAAGACCCGATTTAAAAAAAAAAACTCTAAACGATGTCTTTTAGATAACTCCGCAAGAAAAAGTCTAGTGGTGCCAAGTCAAGACTTCTCGGTAGCTACAGCATTGGAATGGGGCCCTACCAAGAAACCGGATAGGGAACCTCCCATTGAAAGCGCGTCCGACATTCAGACTGAAATGTGGGGGCACGCCGTTCGTGTTGAGAAATTATACTAATGGCATTGCATGTTCAAGGTGCTCAACTTCGGTGGGGGGGGGGGGAGGTGAAACGAACTGTTCCAACATATCTAAATAAACAGTTCCTGTGATTGCAGATTCCACAAAATCATCATCAAAATGACCCTAGCACGCGACCGCACATTAAACCGGACCACGCGTTCACTTTTGGTGAAGCAAAAACTGGAGAGTTATTTCTTTGTGTTGAAAAATAAGTATTCCTTTTCTCAATAACTTTCCGAATCATGGATGTTTGAAATCAGATAAACCTTTTTCGATGACCCAGTATAAATATGTAAAAAAATCCTCATTACTTCCGGAACTTTGTCCTCCCCCCTAGCCTTTGGGGGCTAGGGCCTAGGCCCTAGAGACTTGTACGTTAATCAAACGTTGAATTCGGCTTTTATTTCCAGAGCAATTTTTGCGGGTAACTAGTTTATAAATGGGATACGCAAGCAATCATGCAGCATAAAGCAGCGTGTTAAATATTTAGAACTTACAATTGTTCAATTTTTCATTATAGTTTATGCATTTGTCATTAATTTGCCACTTACGGTTTGCTCTTTTCTGCTTTTCTGCATCATCGTATCTTGTGACTCTATTGCAATTTATAACAAACGCACTGTTGTGGATGCTGGAACACGAACATTGATCTGTCAGCTCACGAAGAGATCGCTCTACTAATTGAGCTACGCTGTCGCGTACATAGGCAGCTTACTATCTATGCCTTTTGTAGGGGAAAACCTCACAGCCCTGACCTCGAATATGGACCCAACGGTCGAGGGTCCATGAGTTCGACCCCCCGTGTCGACATAAGGTGTTTGTTGCAATGGCGCCCGAAACTCGTGGACTCTTCACCGTTGTGGTCCATACTCGAGGTCAGGCCTGTGCCCTGACTTCTCTCAACACGCGAGGGAGAATGTAAGGTTTCCTCCCACACACACACACACATAAAATATAAGAAAAAAACGGTAACAAGCTGCCCAAGTACCCGGCGGGAGTAGCTCAATTGGCAGAGCGGTCTCTCCGGAAATGATAGATCCAGATTTGAGTCCCCATCGTAGACAAAGGACGTTTGTTACAAGTTCCCATGTTAATGTACCAGTAGTGACCCAGTGGATGATATTTCTTCAAACTGTAATATATACGTGTCCGGTTGCAGAGAGCCGCGAGAGTATTAATTCGTAAGAACAGTTATTGTTCACCAGAAATATGAGCTTTTCGATGAACCACCCTGAATTCTACGCAACAAAAACGTGAAAAATTGTCTCCGGCCTTTTGTTAACGAAATGCCTCTGGAAATTGATTATTTTCCTCGTAACTAAAGCATTTGTGAGCGCGCGTCTTCGCGAACAACGTCAATGCGGAAAAAGAAACATCTGTGTATGCAAATTTTTTGTTTCCTCGCTCGTTTTTCTCTTAACGTCTGCCATCGCCCACGTCTGCTATCCCTGACTTGCCTGTGTTAGCGCAGTCCTGGGTTGTCTTTGCGCTTGGTTTCTCTTGGGTCTGAATCGGTCGATTGTTCGCCAGTTTTTGCCTCGTGTTTATTTATGTAAAGTCGGCGTTGCACGTGGGGGATACTCCCACGGTCCTTTCACCCCTTTCGCAGCGAAGTCTATCTTTGGAATGGGCTCCATATCTCTCTGCCCCATTCTTTTTTTCCGAACGCCGTAGCATCCCCTGTTGCAAAGGGATACTGACTCTTTCTCTGCCTCTCTCACTCGTTTTCTTCTTAGCAGATATTGCGATCACTGAAGCGTTTTGCTATTTTCGACGATTGTGCTGATTCATCTAATGTCATCTCCTCCACGATAATAATAAATAGGAAGAAGTTTCTTTGCCGACTTTCTGAGAGGAAGAAAATATAAGGTTTACTTTTGCACCGCGACGTGGGTTTTACTGATATTTATGGAAAAATATGTTGAGTCGTGTTTTTTTTCCTCGAATTTTTACAATATAGAACAAAGAGACTCTCCATCCCCCATTGCGCTTATGAACGAAAAGTATTGACCGATTTGGGGATGTGACACTCAAATAAGGAGTCACAAGTTTTGGAAAAATATTTCGTTTTCTCTGTTTAATCATAGTTTTTTCTTTTTTTTCAATGGCACACCTGAGTTTAAGAGTTGAATGATTGGCACTTATTTCTCCTTTCTTTATACTCACTAGAAACAAAATGTCTTTCCGTTTTTCTTTTTGTCATATATCGTATTAAAACAACTTTAATTAACTTTAAAATTTAAGCAAGCTCTTTACTTTATAAATGCTTAACGTCTTCTACTTTGTTGTGAATTCATTAGGAAAATTTGTGTGTTATGTAGTAATTTTACGTTTATTTTTGTCTTCCTCATATACGCGCACACATAAGAGCGCAAAGGTAAATTTCTCATAGCCAAGTTTTCGTCAGGCTCAATAAATCCAATGCAGAGTGACATTCCTTATTCACACTTGAATATGATTTACTGTGCTGTCATTACAGTTCTGAATCCAGCGTGCTTCTTTGGCTCATTGGAGTCATGTGATTCTTCCAGCCGATTCACAAGAACATTTGTGAAGAGTTTGTATAAAACTGAAAGAAGACTGGTTGTTATAGATATTTTTACGTCATCTCTGTCACCTTTTTAAATAATAGCATCAATATACCATTCTTCCGGTCCTCAGGTACACCCTTTTTATTGAGTCACTTTGTGATTCAGGCAGTTTCTAGAATGCTTTTGCCATAAACACATTGACCACATATTGATTGAAGACTCCCCTTTTAGAACACTATGGCGTTTTTACTTTCAATATTAAGCTGCTTCTTCTAAAATGCTTCCAGCCACGCTTCATTCTGTGACTGATTTCATTCATGATTTATCCACCCACTGATATCTGTTGGCAAAGATATGCATAACTGTCAACATTTTCCAACTCAATTCCCTTAACGCCAATAGCATTTTTTCTGACAAATTCATTAAACTTTTGTCATTAAACGTTCATCTCTCGCCTATCATTTTATATCTGGTTCACATAATTCAGATATAATATCCTGCAGTTTGTAAAGAAAAACTTTATTTATGTAGACGCCGGGATTCGAACCAACGGATCTGTCATCTCTAGAGTGACCGCTTTACCGGCTAAGCTACGCCGACGGGGTAACTGAGTAGCTTATATTAAAGTCACTTGTGGGTGGACATTACAAGTTATGTGACATTTGTAGCAAAAACAATGATATCATTTGCAAATCGAAGCTGGCTCAAATATTCTCCGTTAATACGAATTCCTTTTTGCTCTCAATTTAGGCATCTGAAAATTCCTTCAATAGTAGCTTGAATGCCATTTAAGTACTTTTCTTGAATGCCGTTTAAATAGTGAAATACTTAAATGGCCTTATTTTACCTTTTCTTGCACCTCTTACAATTTTGATTTTTTTTTTTAATGTACGTAAAATACCTTGCCCTTTTGTCTACGCCGGAATTCGAACCACTGATCTGTCAGCTCCGGAGAGGCCGCTTTTCCGATTAAGCTACGCCGATGTTTATCTGGGAAGCGTAATTTCATAATCTTTTGTGGGGGGCTAATCTTACAGTACTGTTATTGTTATTGTGGCACTGTTATAAATGGTTTTAGTGCGTTCAGTCAGTACCGCAGCTGCACGCGACGGGGCCCGACCGCGAATTCGGAACTTGTCGTCTATACACCATACGAATGTACGAAAACTTGCTCTGTTGGGCCCCTTTTCAACAAGGACTCCTGAAACTGCGTTGTTTGCTGAGTTACAATTACCCCACTGAGAATGTATATCTTATACACATAACCTGATTCTGTATTCCCTCCTAAACGGCTGGTTTTACTCTGTATCGTATTTACTTATAGCGATGGCAGCGCCACTCTTTTGCATAATGCTACTCGATGCAGCTTGCTTTTATTTGCAACATATCCAAATTTAAAGAATTTCAAACTACTTTTAGCCGATTTCTCGCGATTTTCCAATTTGTTGCTAAACTTTTGGAAACAAGTGTAGTGTATTAAGGTGGTATGATAGGTAGAATATTCAAATTACTACTGAAAGGATAATTGTGTGTTCTCCTATATTCATTATCATTTTATTTACTATTTTAGTTGATTAATTACTACTAGATTTCCCGTTTTACGTCCCGAGTGATTCAAGTCCGCGTGCGAAAACCTCAATTAAAATTGGAGGAGTGAGACCGTAACCCCACAAGATAGTAAGACCTTTTGATGGGCGTCAAAGATGCATTTTAAGGCCCGATTGAATTCCGGACAGTAACCTTTACGATAGGTTTCTTTCCCCCTTTTCCTCCAGAAGGTGTCAGTGATTTTTTTATCATAGAGGTATCATTTTTCTATATCCTTGCTCTCTCGAAATACGCTTAATTCGAGTTTTTCTTACTATTTATTGTAACCTAAAGGTGTTATCTGTGTAAAATCATTGCAATTTCTGGCTACTTGACCTTTTTCGGAGCCATAATTATAGAATTTGGTGATGAAAATAACGTTCGTTTTTCCGATAACGCTCGAGGTTTTCGGGTTCAAAGGGTTTTTTTTTTTGGGTGCCATTTACACACTGGCAAATTTTTGAGGAAGTAATCATGCTGAACGGATAAAACAAAACTAAAATAACAGTGAAGTATTTAGGGATTCCATTTGGGGAAGGCAAGCAAGAAAGGTATTGCGTTCATTCTATAATTTGGTAAACAACATAATATCTCTGTTTCACGCGAAAGCTTTTTTTTATCAGTTCATTTCACAGAAGCACTAAGATAGCCAGAAAAGTTTAAAAAAGCACTTCTGCGGATGCAGTGGCGTAACTGCGATAGCAGAGAGAGACAGACTTACCCGCCGTCGCTCCTACCCCAAGCCCCCCGATCATCGTGCCCTAAATTGATGCTGAAGATTCACGAGGTTTTATTAAGAAGTACAGTAGATATCTCGAAAAAAGTTATATGGTCTGAACGTTTACTTCTGTTTATGGTCTGCTTGTTTTCAGTAGGTGTAAGGTTCTTCCCAGAAAAAACTTCGAAAATAAGCTGACTAGATACCTGTCGTCGTAGCATAATCCGTAAAGCGGGCTCTCCGGAGATAACAGATCCGTAGGTTTGAATCCCGGCGTCGACAAAAGGAAGATTTTCTTTACATAGGGGAACAACGGCTCGCTTACATACAAGATATTTTTCAATTCTCGATTATCCGATAATTACTAGAATAATTTGCAATCTCTGTGCGAAATACAGTTAAACCCTGTTAGAAGCAGTGTTATTGCGCAAGTAAAGGTATATTTAACACATGTTGACCATATGGTTTCGGTGGATTACCTAAGATCCCCTTTCTGAAAACAACAACGACTGAAAGATCTTAAGTCGTGTTAACATCTTTCAGTCGTCGTTGTTTTGAGAAAAGTGGATCCTAGATAATCCACCGAAACCATGGTCATCATGTGTTAAATATACCTTTACTTGCGCAACCTAGCCGATAATTGTTTGTAAGAAGCCTTGCCTTGCTCGTATTTGAAACACATTGGCGTCGTAATGGTATTTTTTTGTATGCTCTGCTAAACAAAAAAAAAATTACATGTAATAAGATGGTTGCGATTCGCTTTTATGTCATTATTGATTTATGTATTAACCTGCTCAGCTCTACCGGCATAACATTAAGCTGATTGTCTTGGCGTAACTATCACATTCATGAGTTCCTGCTGGGTTCCGCATATTTCCATAAAGGAATCGGCAAAGGAAAGTGCAATCCATTTATGCATTCTAAAACATTTATACCTTTTTTGGAGCTACTCTCAGGATATTACTCTACGTCCTTCAAAGTGGGAAGGGAAGAAAATGCATCTAAATCATGCTTATAGCTTACAACTTCTAAATATTTTAAGATAAAATAATAACAGTGGCTTTCCGGCCGCAGTGCAGCCCCGACTTTTTCCGCCCGGCCTCGCGTCATTTCTTTCCCATTGAAGTCTATTTAGGGACAAAGCGCCGTCCTGAGTCATCCACATATCGGGAGAAATAGATATGCTTGGGGGAATGGAAATGACATAGTGGAGGCAAACGAATAAGCCGACGAACACCCCCCAATTTTTTTCAGTTTTCCAGCGCGCTGCGACGAAGCCCCTCCCCCCCTTCCGTCACCGAGTCACATCGGGACTAACTATCTTGGACACCATCGATAAATTGAGAGGTTCTGTTAATCCTATTTTTATTTTATTTTTACTTTTTTCATTGCTTTTAAGCACTTTTTTATTATTTATTCTCCTCTATCGCGAATAAATAAATAAAACTAGAGTCATATTTCATTACAAAAGACTTAAATGCGAACAGAACGACTCTTAGGCCCATTGCAAGGGTCCGCTCATCAGTTCCGGCAAGCTTAGCATGAGACGGAGCAGACTCTGCAACGAAATCAGAACTCTGAGCACTAACGGTGTCAGAAAACAAATCGTCAGAGCTTCTCAAGCTCTTAACTGTACATAAGGGTTTTAAACTCATCTTTAAATTCAGTACAGTGAATTGCAAGAATTAAAGTAAACCAATATTGATCAGTGTGAATCAAATCAAATCAAATCTCCAACTTAACTAAGAAACTTACGTATAGCGACTAGCTATAAAATGGAATAGAAATAAGATCAAACAAATATTTATTAAAGTCTAAAAAATGTACAAAAAGAAACACAAATGTCAGACGTGTTTCTAGTGCAACGCTTAATTTATAGCAGCAGCTTATTCAAAATAAATATTCAATAACAATTATCTATCACACTTCAAGTACTAATATCAGTACTAACTTTTTTTACTGAGAACAAATTGTCAAATACAATTTCAAGTCAATTTTTACGTTTTAAGATTAAAATATTGCAGTTTCAATTTTACCTTATCAAATACCTTTATCGGCTTAATTTAATGTAAGATTTTACATATCTGAAGAGGTTGAACCATTTATCCCTCAGATAATCTTTAAGTTTAGTATTCGGAGACTTCGTCGGTAGAATGCATCAACAATGTGTCCGTTCATAACTCGTAGATTGGGCACTTCTTTGTGTTTAAGTTATTGCTTGAACTTAATGAACACTCAACTCGACTTTAAACGGCAACATGGCTTCAAAAATAGGCCAGAAGTCCTCTGTTTTGAGCGAGGCAATACAACAATTTATATATCAGTTGTGCCAGTCATTTGACGTAGTTTTGTTACTAACACTGATTCCTTCTTGCCGAGGCGTATGGACACGTTAGTCGTTTTATGGTAATGTTAAGGGTTAATCAGTGAGGAGGTTAGTAAACGTTACACACACCACCGAGTTTTCATTTTATCTAGGTAGTATATTTTTTTCAACTTTTCAGTTCAACTCATTTTTATTTCCGATCCAACAAGTGTATTAAGTTTTACAGTTGAGGTAATCAGCACAATCTGATTTAGTGCTAACTATGCAGAGTCTAAAACAAGTTAATAAATGTAAACAAAAAGTACAACATATTCAATAACAAGACTATAAATGACAGATTAAGATATTTGCTCCTTTACTGTGCTTTCATAATCGTATGTTTTACTAAGCGTTGAATTTGGGAATAACGCCTTCATTGGATCCTGTCTAGTCCTCGTCATCCCTTAAACCATTGGTATTTAAAATGCAATTTATAATACAGGGCGTTCGTAAAGTAACTTTGCCGATATACAAGCTACTAGCGGCCAAACCGTTCAACGAAATCGAATGGCAATTGTGATATAGGCATGTCAACGTATGCGCTCGAGAGTGAGGACAATAACAAATTTGGAGCTCTAATGGCTGCAGTTACAGTACGACAAAATTTCGAAATTCTCAAATGGCAACGTCCATTTTTATGCATTGCGAAAAGATCGGCGTAATAGAAAACTATGAATGGAGTGAACGGTATCTATTGCATGAAAAAGGCAGGCGCAAGATACAGACGAAGGAAAATGTGGAAACAACCAATAAAAACAGAGAAATGACAGAGAAGCAAAACATTTAAATTTGTTTCACAAATGCTTCACGATGACACTTTGCATGTGGTAGATGATGGACGGCAATGAAGCACGTGCAGTCTGCGAAACCTCACGTATAATGACGGCTTTCAAGTCAGATGCAGTTTGCGGATTCGATGTGTACACCTTGGATTTAAGATATCCCCAGAGCCAGAAATCCATTGGAGTGAGATCGGGGAACAGTAGTAGCCAAGGAAACGGGAAATGGTAGGAGATAATTCTGTCACCAAACTGTTGTGTTAAGACACGTTTGACAGAAGACTCCACATTTGGAGGGAACGTCATTTTGCATCCATACGATGTCAGATAGAGCATCTCGCTGTTGCAATTCGGAATTCGATTGTCATTCGTCAACGTTGATTCGTATTGACCACTCGTTACCGTACATGTTCGTAGACCTGCGGGAGTCACCTTTTCAAGAAAATAAGGGCCGAGGATGAAGGTGCTTGTGTAATGTCCACCCACAAAAGACTTCATATATAAGCTTCTCAAACAACGCCAGCGTAGCTTAACCGGTAAAGCGGTTCCTCCGGAGTTGAACATTCCGGGTTCGATTCCCGGCGTCGACAAGAAGGGCAAGTTTTTCTTTACACTTGTTATTCCGCTCCACACCGTCATTTTTGCTTCGAATAAGGGTAGTGAGACCACATCATGGGGATTTTCGTCTGTCTAGTGCCCACAGCTCTTCGAACTAACGTTATCAATCAACGAGAAAAAGCCTCATCCGCCCATTATGAAATTAAAGAAGACAGTGCAACATATAGCATGGCATTAATTATGATAATTCTTTTCTATGCAGAAATGTTGGAAGCATAACCGTAGGATCAGGCGTGAAGTCAGTTTCTGTTACGGCAGAAAAATGTATTTGAAATCTGCTTCATTTGCCTCTCATTTTCTTTCACGGATTTTTCTATAACTTGCCTTTCTTCTTTACTTTTTCATTTTTCAATTCCGAATATCTTGAAAACCGTTTACCGCCGTCGAGTAGTTCCATTGGAATTATTACTTCCTAAGCCCAGTATTGGGACACAGAGTGAATTGTTGGAGAAACCTTACTGTATCTCATATCCATAATTCATTGTCATTGAAGTGCTATTATTTCTCATCCTTCCTTGTCTGAACACGTAATGTGAATCGCACGTTCTTTGAATAAGTTGTAATTAAAGCATTTGGATACTGTGGTAATCTCGATTTAAATCATTTCTCACTTATTAGGCATAAAGAAAGAACACACGTATTGATACCTTTATACGGGAAAAGCTTTCTGAATCAGTGGTGAAGCGTATGAATTGCATTGGAGCGCGCCACGCCACTCCTGCGCGCGCACACATACACACACCAAGAGGTAGTCGTTAGTATTGGATAAACCATGATATTACAGACTCTCTCGAATCAATTTTGTAGAAAATCTTCACAAAAGGTGTAATGAATCGGCTATAGAAAGCACTTGATTAGTCAAGCAAAGTAACAAGTGGGATTCAGGAGTGGATATACAGTAGTGGTAGTACACTGGATCACATTCAAATGGTACGAGAGGTCATTGAAGGGATCAATGAATATGATATGCCACTCTAAATTGGATGTTTACTGTAAAATATTTATTCTGTTTATACTCCAAGTGCAAATCAGATCGTGAGGAATCATAGTATAGAAGCCAGTTTACAATAAACTCAGTTGTGTAACAAAAGTATTTCGGTTTGTGAGGAGTGAGGGAGCACGAGTTGTGTAACTACTTTTTATGTGATCCACTCGAAACTGGTTATGAGCCACTTCGAATCCAGCTGTGCTAATTGACTACTTTCACCAAATCATGTGATTGGATATTAGGTTATTCCACTTCTTCACTGGAGGAGGGGGGTGTCTGTAAATGAATCTGTAAGCATCTAAGAATAATTCTTAATCTTTTATGTTTGCAAATGTGCTGCTATAATTTAATCGAGCGATGATGAATTAATTTGTGTGGTTTTAGAGTTTATGAAATAAACAGCTTATTTAACTATATATTCTTTGATAGTTTCATTCTTTAATCCTTTGTGTGTATAAAACACGAAAACTTTCGCGGCCGGAACCTTCGTTAGAAATGAAAGCTTCTGGGCTGGATTGCCGCGTCCTGTCCTCAACTGTGAGCCGTTTCGATGTGGTTGCACACATCCCCCTCAGGGCAGACATCTTCTCCTGTCTACAGCTCCTCGTCAAATGATCTGTAGACAGGTGCTGTAGCAGAAGATGTCTGCCCTGTGGAGGATGTGTGCAACCACATCGAAACGTCGGCTCGCAGTTGAGGACAGGACGCGGCAATCCAGTCTAGAAGCTTTCATTTCTAACTTTGCGTGTATATTTGAATATTTCTAATATAGCCGGGAACATTGGTTGCCATTCTGAGAAAAATGTTTTATGTCCGTAGTTTTTTGATATATACGAGTATGTGTTAATAGCGTGCCTATCCCCCCTCCACACACACACACACACACACACTGCTTCCGTAAGTTACGGTGTGACAGGTTAGTCTTTTATCTATTGTTACTGAGAGATATTTGACATTGTCCCAAGACATTCTGTAGTATGGTGATATATTTAAGTCTCTGTATGAATGCCTTCTTTCCTGTTTGTAAAACGTTAATGCTATACACACACACCTTGCAAGGCTCTACTCAACAACACCGGCAAACTCAGCGTTGTTCTCTTACTTCTCTTACTCTTCTTGAATTAATCTGTTAAAGCAAAACAATTTGCTTTAACAGTAAATAACAGTCATGTTTTATTCATTTCTTACACGGTATGAATGCCAATTAATATTAATTTTCAAATTTACAGTAATTTAACAAGAATTATCACAGTTCTTAGCCGTTTTTGGCGTCACGCAACGTGAGGAAGAGTAAAAAGAAAAAGGTTAAATTCACAATGTTGTTGTTTGTTAAAATCAAACAGTTGAAAAACTATTCGTTATGATACCATATTTGATCTTAGTTTGCATGTAAGTATAGGTGTAGTGATTGCTTTTCTCAATATTGTAAAACGCAATAATCTCTAAATTTAATGCACAAACCTGAATGAGTTTTACGGAGAGTGCGTAGAAATATATAGACAGAAAACCAGGAAATCTGAAGAAATAAAAAAATACCATGTGAGAAAATAAACGCAAAGGGACACGACTACGTAAGATTTCTTTCTCCGCAAAACTGGCAGATTTATTGTGAAGTTGGGTTGGTTCATCGTGCTGCCAACGTCTAAGTTCATTGATCAGTTAGTTTCACGACACGTTTCCTTTTGCTAACATTTATATAGGAAAAAAGGGGGCATGATTATTAATTGAAAGCTCTGTAGTCTTTGTTAACCCATTGGTTTCATACACAAAATAATTCACAATAATAATAAAGAAATTACATAATTTGAGTGCAAAGCTAGTATACACTGGCTGCAAACCTTTCTCTCAAATGTTTTACTGGAACATCAAAAGAATTGAATAATGTACAGCAAACGAAAAAGAAACGAGTGGCATTAATGTAGCATTGTACACTGAAGTGACAAAAGTCATGGGATACCTCTTAATATCGTGTCGGTCCTCCTTTCGCCCGGCGAAGTGCAGCAACTCGACGTGGC
>JJRW01S0014246.1:42810-54557 GCA_001188405.1 Loxosceles reclusa | reverse complement strand
TTTCTGACATTGAGGGTGATCAGAACTTAACTTTGGATATAAGACCTGTTGTTCCTCATGCTCATTCCGCCGGTGCTTTACAACAGGGCATTACAAATGCCCTGCTCCTAAAACGAAAAAGGACGTGCGTTCATTTTTCGGCGCTGCAAGTTGGTTCAGCAGATTTATTCTCGAGTATGCCAAGATACACTCACTGCCAAAAGTTAAGCACGCAGAGGAAAATGTTAATTTCCATAAGCCAAACCAAGTTGGAGAGGCTCCGATCCGCTGCAAAGGTAGATGGAAGTATGCAAATATGTTATGCAACAACCAATGACGGTTTCGTCTCGAGAAATATGCAAAAAAGGTAGTCGTATATGAAGCCATCAGAGTCAAGGGTTACAGGAATTGAATGAAAGTACTGATAAAAAATATTTAGAACTTTCATACAATTTCTCTTCAAAACAGACGTGCTTTGATGGCTCTCAGGAAACGAATGTCAGATTCTGAGCGCTGGCGTGCTGTCGGACGCATTGAGGCAGGACAGTCAGTCACAGATGTTGCTCTTTTCTTTGGAGTTCATCATTCCATCATTTCACAATTACGGAAACAATTCCAAACAAGCCAAACAGTTGTCCCAAGACCTGTGGCCGGTCGCCCAAGGGTTACGATCCCCACGGAAGATCGATATATATTGCAATTGCAACCAAGCGGAATCGAAGAGCGACCTCGACACGTGTGACATCTATGGTTTCAGAGTCCATTGTAAGGCGATATCTTCCACAACTGTGCGCTGGAAACTACACATGAATCGACTGTACGCCCGGGTACTACTATTTTGTGCTCCTCTATCTGTCCAATCCAAAGGTGCATGATCAAAGTGGTGTCGGCAACATGTTAATTGGACTGTGCGTGATTGGAGCAATGTTATGTTCACGGATGAGTTGAGATTTTTCTTGCAACCAGATGACAAGCGTGTATAAAAGTTTACTGTGGCTCTTTTACCTCATTAGCAAATTTGCTCGTTTTAATTAAGTTATGTAAGTTCTTCAAGTTGAAGTTTGATTTATTTTGTGCTGGGTAAAACTCCTGAATTGGATTCGTCACAAACATGTCTGCTAAACGCTCGTGTAAATCTAAATCCATTCGATATGCAGTAATTTCACTTTCTGACAGCGAGGGTGATCAGAACTTTAATTTAGATATAAGACCTGCTCTTTCTCATGTTCATTCCGCCGGTGCTTTACAGCAGGGCATTAAAAAGTACGAGTCTGAAGGCGGCACGGAGCCAGATCCAATCCAGATGAGTTTGAGGAACGCAACACTGCTAGGCAAGTGGTTTGGGGGTCCCATCAGCACCAATATAACCCGTCACCTGTAATTCTCATCAGAGGAACAATGACGGCACCTCGATACGTGGATGAGGTGCTGCAGCCAGTTGCACTACCCTACCTTCAGACGTTGCAAAATGCTGTTTTCCAGCAGGACAAGGCGCGATCACATACAGCGAACATCAGCAGGCAAGCCTTGTGAGGTATCCAGATGCTTCCTTCGCCAGTGCCTTCGCCAGATCTCTGTCTCTTTCTCCGACTGATTATCTGTGTGACGTGACTGGTCGTCGTTTGACTGCTCTTCTCCAACTTCGAAGGGATGACGTACAATGGAAGAGGATGATGGAAAGCATATGGTCATCGATATCTCAAGACATTATCCAGACGCTGATTGAGACTGCGCCTTTGTAGGGTGTAAGGTTATACCCAGAATAAGTATTCGAAAATAAGCTTCCCAGATAAACGTCAGCGTAGCTTAACCGGTAAAGCGGTCGCTCTAAAAATGACAGATCCGATGGTTCGAATCTCGGTGTCGACATAAAGCAACATTTCTTTGCAAGGGTTTCTGCTTGTATTGCTCAAAGGATGTGGTCCTACTTCCTATTGATCACGCTGTGTTGTTCATCGCTGTAGTGGGCCACTCCAGCGGCGCAGTGGTACCGGTGACGGGCTACTGCGCTGAGGATCCCAGGTTCGAGTCCCGGTCGGCATGGGTGTGTGTGTGTGTTTGTATTCACCTTGTTCATGTTCATCTCGTGTTTGGCACAGTATTATCTTAATATATCCTTAAGCCATAAAACACCAAGCATCATCATCGTCGTCGTCGTCGTCGCTGTAGTACATTAAAATCTTGAAAATAAGATCACTCATTTATATCTTAATTCTCTGTCTGTGTGCCAAGTTTGATCAGATTCTACTCGCGCTTTAATGGTGTAGCATTTTCTGTGGCAGGTAGTGTACATTCACTGCCAAAAGCTAAGTACGCAGGGTAAAATGCGTAAAATTCGACAAGTACCGCTTTGATTTACACGAAATGCGGCAGGAGAGTACCTAATATGTTTATACATTAAAAAAAATGAAAAGAGAATTACACACAAAGGGGAAAACAATATTGATTTTCAAAATTTATAAGATGAAGCCATATTGGTAACATTAACAAAATATTTTTAAAGCCAAAACAAACAAAAAACTGACATTAATAGGGAGTGTGACCACCCCTCATCCGCATACAAAGTTTACAGCGTGTGACTATGCTTTCCATTAAGTGATCAACCACCGCAGAGTCAAGTAATGGCCATTCCTCCTGTGCAGTAGTTTGCAACTCTGTGAGAGTGGCTGGGGGTGGAAAACTTGTACACACAGCACGTCCAAGGGCATCCCAAAGATTTTCAATGGGATTAAGGTCGGGCGAGTACGACAGCCACTCTATACGCGCAATCCCCTTACTCTCCAGGTAGTCGTCGACGACGTCAGCTCTGTGGACACACATTATCATCCATTAAGAGGAAAGCAGGACCAACTGCTGCAGCGTACAATGTCACAGTGGAGTCTAGGACTTCATCCCCATACCGGACAGCCGCCACAGAACCCCATCTATAAATGTAAAGGTCGGCGCGATATCCCAACAAAATCCCTGTCCACACCATGATGCTTCTACCTCGGAATATGTGACGTTCGGTGATGCTCTGGAGCTGATTGCGTATGCCTTGTAGTCTCCAGACCCTTACACGCTTGTCATCTGGTTGCAAGGCAAATCCGACGCATCCGTGAACATAACGTTGCCCCGATCAGACACTGTCCGATTGACATGTTACCGACACCACTTTAATCGTTCACCTCTGGATTGGACGGATCGAGGAACACAAACTCATAGTGCCCGGGTATACAGTCCATTTATGTGTAGCCTTCAGCGCACAGTTGTGGTATCGACTTATCAATCGCCTTACCAATGGTGTAATGCCCACCCACAAAAGACTTAAAAATAAGCTTGGATAGACAAGAGTCGGCGTAGCTTAACTGGTTATAGCGGCTCTCCGGAGTAGAACGGTCCGGGTTCGATTCCCGGCGTCGACAATTAGTAAAGCCATTCTTTACAAATGGCGCCCGAACTTAGGGACTCACACTAGTGGCCAAGGACCCAACCGTTAAGTCCACCACCCGAGGTTAGGTCGTACCCTGACCTCTCTTTCAAGTGGGAGAGGGTGTAATGCCCACCCACAACACAGAAATCCTCTGTCGACGTAGCTTAACTGGTTAAAGCGGCTCTCCGGAGTAGAACGTTCCGGGTTCGATTCCCGGCGTCGACATAAAGTATATTCTTTATAATGGACACTGCAACCATAGATGTCACACGTTTGGCGGTCGCTTTTCGATTTCGTTTGGCTACAATAGCAATATATATCGATCTTCCGGGGGTGTCGTAACCCTTGGGCGACTGGCCACAGCACTTCGGACAACTGTATGGCTTCTTTAGAATTGCTTCCATAACCGTGAAATGACGAATGATGAACGCCAAAGAAATGAGCAATACTTGTGATTGATTGTCCTGCTTCAATGCGTCTGACAGCACACCAGCACTCAGAATCTGCCATTCGTCTTCTGGAGGCCATAGAAACACGTCTGTCTTGAAGAGGAATTGCACGAAAAGTTCTAAACATTTTTTTATCAACATTTACATTCAGTTCCTGTAACCCTTCACAATGCTTTCTTTTTATGCGACTGCCTTTTTTACATATTTCTCGATACGAAACCGTCATTGGTTGTTACATAACATTTGTATACTTCCATCTACCTCTGCAGCAAATCGAAGCCTCTCCAATTCAGATAGGCTTACGGAAATTAACATTTTCCTCTTCGTTCTTAACTTTTGGCAGTGAGTGCATTTTTCTGTAAAAGTTCAGATAAATTTGACGGGCACGATGTTTCTGCTTTAGAACGCAGTGCTATTCAGATATCTTTGTGTCGCAGCATTACTCGTGAAGTGCTATCACTATTTTTTGATACTGATCAAAAGTGTACGCCAGTGGTATGCTACAGCTATAATGTTTGCTTTGTGACCCCGATGTACACAATCTTTCTCCAGTGCCTTTTACTCCTACAGTTTAAGGAAACAAATCTTTTTCTCTCCTCCTTCTTCTGTGTATGTGTGTCTTTCTCTTGGAAGAGAATTTGGGGCATTCTCTGACAAATATCTGGCAAAAAATCAGGACTTTCCTGGCTTTCGCGAAAAACTGCTTGTCCTACAATTAACTTTCAGTTCGTGTATTTTCAACATGATGGAGATAAGTAGTTCACTGCTTCAACAGGCCCAGCAAAAAGTGAGCTACTTCGCATTATGAATTTTAATATTTTCTTTGAAATATGCAGAATGTTATAAATCAGTGAAAGGTTTCTAGTCATATTCGCCAAGTATTGGATGTTTCATTTTACAGAAAAATTACATAATCACTGCAGAGTTTTTACTGATTTCAGTTCAGCTGATTTCAAAACATATTTGCATCTAGTCACTCATATCACACGGACACACACATACATGTCGAATCCTTAATGATTCATCAAAATCTGTTGTCCATCGCAGACCATATGGTTGCGCAGTGAAGTTGTCCTTGAAAGAAGTGAAGAGGCTTTAGCAGAAGAAAGAAAGTTCACTGCTAAAGTAAATACAGGCAGTGAAAATGAGAAGGATACTTATAAGAAATACTTTCGTAAACATAGCAAAAGTTTAGGCAGTTATTCAGTAAAGCGATCCAATTTAGAAAGCAAAATCCATAAATTTCAGTTTGAATTCTTAATTTATGCAATAATTTAACAATGCACATTAATAATATACACTGAAGTGCCAAAAATCATGGGATAGTAATATGCAAATATCCAGGTTGTGGTAGCATCGCGTAAAATACGATTAAATGGGCAGTGCATTGTCAGTTCTTCCAGTTGCACGGTAATGAATCCTGTGAAACATTGTCGGACGTGATTATGGCTACACGGATGACAATTGACCGACTTTGAACGCACAATGCTGGTTGGAGCTAGACGCATGAGACATTACACTACTGACATTGTTCGGGAATTCAACGTTCCTCGATCCACAGTGTCGAGAATGTGTCGAGAGTACCTGGTTTCTGTAATTACCTCCCACCGTGGACAACGCAGTAGCCGATCGTCTGTACTTAATGACCGCGACCAGCGACGTCTGTGTGTGTGTGTGTGTGTGTGTGTGTGTGTGAGTAGAGTAGTCTGTGCTAACAGACAAGCGACACTGCGTCAAATAACAGCAACAATCAATGGGTCACGTACTAGGCACGTGCACATGAGGTCAATGGTGCATCATTTCGTGTTGATCAGATATGGCAGCAGAATACCGACTCGAGTGCCTTTACTAACAACCAAGCATCAGTAGCTGCGTCTATCTTAAGCTCGTGAACATACCAGTTGGGCGGCAGATGACTGAAAAAAACGTAGCTTGGTGGGTTGGGTCAAGGTTCCACTTGGTACGAACTGATGGTAAGGGTTTGGGTGTGGCGCAGACCTCATGAAGCCATAGATCCAAGTTGTCAACATGGTACTGTGTAAGTTCGTGGACGTTCCATTATGGCGTAATTCGTTTTTCACGGCAAGGACTGGGTCCCTTATTATACTGAACCATACACTGACTGAAAATCGACGTGTTCAGCTGCTGGGAGACCATTTTCAGCCATTGATGCACGCCATGTACCCAAAGAACGATGGGGTTTTCCAGGATGACAATGCACCATTCGGGATTCGAACCAACGGATATGTCATCTCTAGAGTGACCGCTTTACCGGTTAGGCTACGTCGACAGGGTGACTGAGTAGCTTATTTTAAAGTAATTTGTGGATGGACATCACATCCTCTCCCACTTGAAAGAGAGGTCAGGGAAACGACCTGACCTCGAGTGGTGGACCAAACGGTTGGGTCTTTGGCCACTAGTGTGAGTCCCTGTTCGGGCGTCATTTGTAAAGAAAAACTTTACTTATGTCGACGCCGGGATTCGAACCAATGGATCTGTCATCTCTAGAATGACCGTTTTACGGGTAAGCTACGCCGGCGGGGTAACTGAGTAGCTAATATTAAAGTCATTTGTGGGCGGACATTACAGAGTTTACTTAAGGTTTATTTATTTATTTATTTATTGTTGTTTAAGTGCGAGTTACACTTCAAATATTTGTCAGTTTT
This sequence comes from Loxosceles reclusa, assembly GCA_001188405.1. Lineage (NCBI taxonomy): Eukaryota > Metazoa > Arthropoda > Arachnida > Araneae > Sicariidae > Loxosceles > Loxosceles reclusa. The sequence continues at coordinate 48,051 of JJRW01S0014246.1, read as the reverse complement.
TGGCAAGTTGGTAGCTTAAGTCAGCTTTATTCTAAAACCAGAGTTTAATTACTTATCTTGTCAGTTTAGGGAATCTCTTTGCTGCAGCCCGACAGCTTAACTCCTCCGCAACCGACTTCAGAGATTTTGACGGGCGCGGAAGGATACAAGACGAAAGTCCTCTTCTTCTAACTTCGATTTAGCCTTTACCAAAGGTTTCACACTTCATTTCTTTTTTGTTTTTCACGTCTGCTTTTACAACCTTTTTTAAATGATTTGGTCTCTGACTCTAGTTTTCTGCTTTACCTAACTCTTTTTGGTTTCTTTCTTGTGTGAAGTGAATTTAGTTAGGAAATTGTTAGTTTCTTGGATTAACTTCTATTAGTAGAGGTTCGGGACAGGTTTTTTGTTAAAGTTCTTACCTACTTTCTCTCAGTTTAAAAGCAAAATTTCGTTAAAAACGCGAAGAATCTTCAAATGAAGAATTGCCTTCTCAAAGCAAAATGATAACTGCAATCACTTAGTACGTTGTTGAACCGGTATGTGCAGCTGCATTTTTCGAGAGATAGTGCAGTGGGACAGTAACTGTCTGCGATGAAAAATCCTGGAAAGAGTTCTGCGAAGCCGCGATCGTAGACTCTTTCTAAACCGTGTTCAAGATGGCAAAAGGTAAGACTCGCGAACGGGTGACGTACACTTGTGTTCGGAAACCTAATGAAGCATTAACCGCCTTTGTCCATGAGACCTTAAGTGTTACACTGGACGCCCTTTACCTGAAGCGTGACAGAGAGAACGACACGCCGACTCAAAAGGAGATACGCCTGGCGGTGCAGCACGCACCGGACACAGGTCCTGATGCGATGTTTGCAACGAAGGAAATCGACAGAGTCATTAGGTGGCTACCGAAAGGGAAAGCTCCGGGTCTAGACAGACTCAACGAACTGATCGTGAAAAAGTTGCAAGAGGCAAAGCCGAACCTGCTCCCTGCAGTATTCAACGGATGTCTCAGGACATGGGTGTTCCAAAGTGACTGGAAATGTGGAAAGCTTGTGCTTCTGGCAAAGCCAGGAAAGGATCCTAGGGATCCCATTAGCGGGAAAGGCATCTGTCTGCTATCGACATTAGAGAAAGTTCTGGAGCGGTTGCTGCTGTCTCGACTCTGCTTTCATGCAGAGAAAAAGAGGTTCCTGAAGTCGACACAGTACGGCTTCAGGTCGAGACATAGCACGACAATGGCATTGTGGCGTCTGATAAGTGAAGTTCAGAAACGCAAACGTGAAGGTTTTTACATGACAGTGGTGTCGCTCGACGTGGAGGGAGCGTTTGACACGATGTGGTGGCCAGACGTGCTCCAACAGTTAAAAGAGATGGATTGTCCCTGTAACATCTATGGGACACTTCTCCTATCTCTCAGATAGGAAAGAGATAGAAAAGGAAAAAAGGTATGTCACGAGAAAGGCAGTTGGAGAGGGGGGACCCCACAAAGCTCCTGTCTGAGCCCTTTCCTGTGGAACTTGGTTGCGAATCGCGCATTACTACTCGATCTCCAACGGGGTGCAATGCAAGCCTACGCTGGTCATTTTCCTCTGATAGTTTCGGCAAACACACCTGAGGAACTGCAGGTAAGAGTAAATGAGAGGCATTGAACAAAATACTAAAGTGGAGTGTGGCCCACCGCATCCGGTTCTGCTTTCCCAAGACTCAGACAATAGTTGTCGTCCGTTAGAAATTCCTGATTAGGCGGAAGCATTATTTCAGAATAGGAGGCTCAGTCATAGAGACGTGAGACGAGATTAATGTTCTAGGAGTTACGATAAAAAAGAGTTTTAGCTTCTTTCCTCACCTGTATCGGGCAAAGGAGAAACTGGAGCTAGTCATGAGTCGACTAGCATACTTTTCCCGAACAACGTGGGGACTGAAGGGCAGTGCACACTGAATGGTGTACAAACGTGCTATAGAGCGACTGGTGGTGTATGCTGCCGGTGCATGGTGGAAGGCAGAAGGTAATGTTATAATGCCCTTATTAGATCAGCGCTTTGGGCACGAGACTCGGGCATTATACTTAAAGTTGAAAAGGTCTGAAGTTCTCTCTTGGCTTCCTGAGGAAGCCAAGAGAGAACTTCTTGGCGAAACTGCAGTAAGTTTCAATAAATATATATAACTGCGTCGTTAATACGTCGTCTCATCCTATATCTTAGTCTAGCGCAGTGTTTGGTCGTTCCTCCGTTATTAAGCAAGTAGTTCTGTTTACTTCCTATCTTTCTTTTTGGAAACAGTATTTCACTTCTCTTTATATAGCGCTCTGTTTTTGCCTTTTTGAATTCTTTACGCCTTTGCGTGACGTAACTAGCTAAATTCTCTTCTTCGTGAGGAAGTACATAAAATTATTAGTGGTTATATTAATGTTAAGGGGGTGTTGGATTAGTTTTACATTACATACTTCCTCGCGAAAAAAAGAAATTTTAAAATGTCCGCCTGTTCCTGTGCCACTATTTGGTTTACAAGGTCAGGGGAAAAACTCACATCGCGACTAACTCTTTACCTAATAATTTGTGAGGAAAACCCGCCTTGGCACAGGTATCCTTGGTTTAACTTTTGTGGTGCATTGAAAAATGTCGCAAAAATATCACATTGATAAAACTTTTAATAGGACATCTTACATTTCTGTACGTCTTTGTAGCATGGCACATCTATAAATTGCTTGGATCACAAAATTATGACTTGAAAGTTCTGAATAAGAATTTTCATCAAACGTCGTCGAAACGAAACGAACGCACATAAGTCTTGATGTCACGAAATACACAAGAAAAGAAAGAGCTATGGGGATGCCACATCACTCCCCATACTCACAAGTCCTTGCACGTCGAAAGGTTTGTCTATGGTTCTCCAGAGCATGTCACATCACAAACAGAAGTGAAAATTTTCGTAGACCACATCCAGTGGGTAGATATCGTAATGTCTAGTCTCCGGATGAATACCTCAGCCATTTAGGCCACGAAGAACTGTAGTCGGAATCTCTATCATAAATTGGTTCCATGAACGTCTTGCTTTAGAACATGAAATCGCCTGGGTCAGGAACAATTCCATCATCATCATAGTATCTGCCGGGGTCTGCTTGTCATCTATCTGATAAAAACTCTGGGCAAATTATGTTTGTAGAGCGAAAAAATTTTATTTACTACGCACGTGATGCATTACACCCAAAAGTATGTTCCCTGGAAATTCACGGGAGCAAAAAAAAAATCTTGAAAAAATCAATATAGTTAAGTTTGCGAAGCAAGTTAGTCTTAAAAAAAATGTAAAAATCAAAAATTGGAAATGCCCTATTCGGAGTTTTGTGCTCAGACACACTTGTTTCTGAGACTTAAAATGAAAGACATTAGAACGATAGCACCATTTTACCAATTCTTTGTCCACAGGTCAACGTCTTTTTAGCTCTGGCGTCGGAAAGGAACAGGACGTTAGACCCGGAAAAGTGGTACTGAATCTTGCTTTACAGGGACCCGTTTAGTTGTCGGCATCATGGACGTATCATCACTAGCACGCTTGCTTCTGAATGGCGGTACAGTCCTCGGGTTTTTCACTGACTCTGGTTGATCGACAGGTCTCTTCATTGCCACAATCACAGTCTTGTCAACAGTCGGTTTCGAGGAAGTAGGCGTCAGTATATCATCAGCTTTCTTCTTTGCTGATATGAAAGGAGTCGTCGTCGGTCTTCTTATGCGGGCTCCCCAGAAAGGACCTAATGGGACTCATAGTAACGATTGGGCTTTGTAAATACAAAAATATCTATAATTGGGGTAGGCACATTTCTTGGAAGACTTTTTGATGGCTTATCTACACATTTAAATGGAGGGATACTTTTTGTTACCTCAAGTTCCACTTCTGAGGAACTACTCTCTCTCTCTCTTACTGCCTGAGGAATTTCTACCTTTCTCCTTTCTAATTCAGTACTGTCTGACTGCTACTCACGTATTCGCTTATTAGAGTCCACTACATCGTCAGTTACTCTATCAGTTACCTCATAAATCAAAATTTGGTTCATCAGACACGTGATTATCAACCGATTTTAGACTTAAAACTATAATTTTTATAACATTCCTGCACGAATTCCTCCATGTTTTCCTGTCTTTTAATGTAACGTTTAAGATTTTCAACATGAGTCGAATGGACGTTTTCACTTCATTTCTCGGGGGCTTTGTAACTTGTCGTCAACATATGTTTTAGTATCTCAAAGGCATTTTGATATGCCTCAGTCCAAGACCACTTTTTTCACAGACGTTAATTGGAACAGAGGCTCAGCTATTCTAGCACATTGTGGTATAAAGCGACTAAACCAAGAAACGGCACTAATAAAAGAACAAACTTCTTTAGGATTTTTAAGTGCAGGATATTTCGCGATAGTTTTGGCCTTTTGATCATTTGTTTCGATCCCTTTCGGAGAAATTTTATAACTTAAGTAAACTAACTCGGCTGCCAAAAATTGACATTTCTTCAAAAATTTAATGTTAAACCAGCGTTGGAAATAAGATCCAAAACGTTACGTACATCTCTAACATGATTTTCAAAAGAGTCACTGTAAATGATAATATCATCCAGATAAACGATACAGAATTTACGTAGGACAAGTTTTAATACAATGTCCATTAATTGCTGAAAAATCGAAACTGCACTAGATACACTATATGGGAGACGACAAAAAGAGAACTGATCACTACTACACACAAAGCTAAGTTTAGTAATGTCCTGTTAACCACTGGTACCTGATGGTAGCCAGCTTTTAAATCTAACGTTGTCAAATACTTAGCATGTTTAAGACTTCGTAATATGTTCCATAAAAAATAGTGATACAATTAGGGCACAAGATGATCCCCTGGTCATCTTCTCAAGAGTATCTCGGATAACAACTACCTTATCTCTGTGTGAGAAAGTAATAAACGCTCAGTCAATTTTTCAAAAAAAGAAACTTCTAGAAAGATATTCAACAGTCAGAGCAATCGCAAAATTTATCTTTTTTTATGTTTAGTTCTTCTATAAAATCTCATTCTTCAAAATGCTTATTTAAGATGCGAGTGGTTAATTCTATGTGATATTTTTCTATGAATTTTTATAAGCATTCTTCTCCATTGAAGGGCTTTGTTTTCGTTGATAATTCTGAAGCTTCTCTGGCATACTTGTGAGAAACAAATAGGTGCTATCTTTACAAATTTATAGCTTTGCTTCTGGGGTATTTTTAGGGTGTCAATTTTCAGCCTCATTTAT
>JJRW01S0014212.1:14174-27565 GCA_001188405.1 Loxosceles reclusa | reverse complement strand
AAACATCATTTACGGGCCAAATGCGAAACAAGACCATTCGTTTAAACGTAGGGTCCGCCAACGATTATAGACTGGCGACAGACATATTAAAAAGGAACGAGATCGATCACCATACTTTCGCACTACAAAATGAAAGGTTGTATAAGTACGTGATCAAAGGATTGCCAGTTGAAACTCCCTGCGGGGAAATACTACAGGATTTACGAAGCAGAAATATAAACGCCCAGCACGTCGCCCAACTAAAGAGGGGCAAGGAAAAGAAACCCATGGCCATGTTCCTGGTATACGTGGGAAAGGATGGCAAACATATTAAAGACTTGGATAACATGATGCACCTGAAAATCAGAGTGGAAATCTTTAGAAGAACTGGAGGACCAGGGCATTGCCACAGATGTCAGGCTTTTGGTCACTCCAGTTTTTTCTGCAGAAATCAGCCTAAATGTGTGAAATGTGGCAAGGATCATTTAACGTCCGAATGCACTAAGCCACGAGATACAACAGCCACGTGTGCAAATTGCAAAGCGACTGAAGAAAATGGCCACGCTGCTAATTTTAAAGGTTGCCGAGCATATATACAAGCGAGAGAAGCTCTCAAGAAAAAGATTATCAACAACAACATTAGAAACGCCAGCCATGTCATCCCCGGCCAGAGTTACACGTCCGCGACACAAAATACCCCTCCCAGCCAATCCGGAGCCACCGAACGAACGGAGAACGCTGATTCGTCGACCCCCAATCCCACCGACGACCAAGCAAACTGGCTGGTTATGGGAAACACGATCATCACAGCGTTAACTACCGCATTCGCAAAATTTAATCAGGCATCCACTTTTATGGAAAAAATAAACGTGATATTTGAGACAATCATGGAAGCAGGGAAACTTATGCAAAAATAGATACACAAAAGGTGATAAAGAAAAACTTAAATACAGCACTCTGGAATGCTAATGGACTTATCCATAACTCCGATGGAGTCCACGAATTTGTCACGGACAACAAATTGGACATTTTTGCAGTAAGTGAAACCCACTTTCAGGAAAACTCAAAGCTCAACATAAGTAACTACTGCTGCTACCGAAACACCACACACAGAGGTCTGCCAACGGTTCGGCTATAGGGGGCGTGGCCCTTTATGCGAAAAGATCGCTAGAACATCACGTAATCCCTCTGGGTATTACGAGGCACATACAAGCGGTGGGAGTAGTCTTGAAAAATATAGAACTGGGAAACATCAAGGTTATCTCTGTATATAAGCCACCCAACAAACCATTATTAATTCAAGACATGCACCAACTGATGAACGGCCAATCCCCCATCATAATGTTGGGAGATTTAAATGCTAAATCTCCCATTTGGAACAGTCGAACACCAAATAGAGGAGGTTACCAGCTACGGAAGTGCATCAGGCCGCTAAACCTGACAATTACTGGACCAGCAGATCCTACAAGAGTGGACAACAACGGATATGGAGACGTGCTGGACATTATAATCACGAGGAATATACATAGGATTTCTTCCCCCCCCTCATCAAATGTGAACTGGACTCCGATCACCTGCCGGTGGTATGGAATTTCCCGCTTAACTACGCCGAGGAAAACACCAAGGCAATCAGCATAAACTGGCACATCTTTCGACAAGAAATGGAGTCAGCGTACGCAAAGAAAAGATCAAATATCAACACCATAGATGACATTGATGCTGAAGTGGAGGCCCTAGACCAAAATGCAAAGCAGGCCCTACTCAAGGCCGAAAAGAAAATCACTCGCAAGAATGCACTCAGACTCCCTGACGAAATAATTGAAATGATCAAAATAAAAAATGAGGCGAGAAGGAAGTGGCAGCGTGATAGAACACCGGACCAAAAACAGATATACAACCACCTAAAAAATCACATTCGGAAAATCATTCAAAATTACAAAAACCATAGATGGAGTGAAACGCTACAAGACCTTGAAACTTCAGATAATTCGCTTTGGAATTTCCTCCGAAAGTTCAAAAACGGTTTCAAGGCCATCACCAAAATCCATAGCACCAGAGGTCTAGTATATTCCACGTCAGATAAAGCTGAAGCAATTGCCGACTCCTTTGAACAACAGTTCATCCCGAACGAAGAACCGTCGAACGATGATGTTAAAGACGAAGTAAAGAAGAGGGTTGGGGAGTACTTGGAGACTCCCCCCCCCCCCTGCCACCCATGACCTACTCCGAGCTTGCTTCCTACATAAAGGATATCAAAGCCAAAAAAGCATCCAGCGGGAAGTACCTGACCAACAAAGCGGTAAAACACCTACCGGAAATTGTAGTAAAAGAATGTCTACTCCTGATAATAAACGGATGCATTGCTCAGTGTTATTTCCCGCAGGATTGGAAAAATGCAGTCATCACACCCATTTTGAAGCAAGGCAAGGATCCTTTATTTCCGCAAAATTACCGACCGATAAGCCTCTTACCTACGCTAAGTAGACTAGCCGAACACCATATCAAGAAATACTTAACAAAGCACCTCAAAGAAAACAACCTTGAGCACCCGTCGCAATTCGGCTTCCGAAGCAAGCATTCAACTGCGCTACAGATTCTGCGGGTGACCGAACACATTAAAGACGCTATGGTAGAAGGAAGATATACGGTGGCGGTGTTTCTTGATGTGGCCAAAGCCTTTGATAGAGTTTGGCACCGAGGACTTATCTACAAACTCATCGAGCAGAAATTCCCAAAAGCTGTTAATTCATCTGATCGCAAAATATCTGGAAAATAGGACTTTCCAAGTGCGACTCAGAAACACTCTCTCCGATAAAAGAACTTGTTTGGCCGGAGTCCCCCAAGGCTCTATCATCGGACCCTGCCTCTACAACATATACTCCGCGGACATCCCACACACCCCACCTACAACAATCGCTCTCTATGCGGATGACACGGCGGTACTCGCCAGCTCCGACTCATGGGAAAGCGGCATTATTCATGTTCAGCAAGCACTGGATATGCTGGAAAATTGGTTTACGAACTGGCGTATTAAAATTAACGCCGAAAAAAGTACTGCCGTGCTCTTCCACAGAAAAATCCTCCCCCCCCCCTCAGGGGGCATCTAACAATTTTCGACGACAGAATCCCATGGAAGAGTGAAATGAACTATCTGGGAGTCATCTTAGATAGAAAACTGACCTTCCGCCAACACGTAGAAACCTCTGCAACGAAGGCACGACAGAAATTTGGCATGCTGGCCAAATTCATAGGCAGGAAAAGCCCAATGGATCTTCGAAATAAGATACTTATCTACAAGTCCATCGTCAGACCTACAGTGTTATATGCATGTCCAGTTTGGGGGCATGCAGCAAAAACGTGGACAAACAAGTTGCAAACCATACAAAATTTCTACCTGCGAAGAGCTACTTGCGCCCCGTGGTTCATTCGGAACCAAATGATCCATACGGATCTGAAGATAGAAAAAAATCAACGAAATCATCACGGATCACGCAACGAAATTTTTCCAAATGGTGGACACGCATATAAATCCGATCATTCGTGACCTCAAGAACTACGACCCGGATCAACGATCGAGAATTAAAAGGCCAAGAAACATTTTAATCAGGCCTGATAACGTAAACATCGCTTTGCAACCACCCTCAAACGCCGGACCATAATTCCAGCCCTCTGATTGGTCGACACCAGACATCTGCAAATCCTCCATCGCCGTCGGTTGTTTGCAAACAAACTGAGGTAAACACAGTCCTCCAACCAATCCCGTGCGTCAAAACCAGCCCAGCCCGCTGATTGGACAATACATGCTGAACTCTAATCCACTTCTTCCGCTCACACCTGGCGGAACTGCGACGAGGAAATCTAAGCCTAGATCGAGAATGCCTCAGAGTTTTGTACATATTATTTTTCTTTTTTGTTCTGTTCTGTACATAATTTTTATTTTACATGATGACTGCAAATAATGTATCTTCAAGCAGTATAAATCAACGTAGCTGACAGTCTGCTACGATTCGCATCAAACCTAATGTACTACGATGCACTGTATTTACTGTAAATATACTATTGGCTATGCCTAGCATATGATTGGTCAGTGTAAATCGCACCCCTGATTCATATTATCTGTTTTTTAGTGTTCTATTTGTTCAGTGTATATACATATCAAACTCGAGGTTATATAGCTAGAAATAGGCTATGGAACTCTAGGCGCCATTTAAGCATTGTAGCATTCCTTCCCTGGACTCACCAGAGAACTACGCTTCATGAGCAAGAATTTCTGACAACTGGTGCAGATGCCTTATCATTGTCAAGACTCACAAAAAAGTTGAGCCCCCTAGGTTTGTCTTACTTTATGGAATACTGCTTCTTGTTGGCTTAAGCACCTCTGGGATGCAATGCCACTCCCCTTATTCACCAAACAAATAAGCCCCTGAGGGTAACGTTTCTTGCAAGCACATCTTGAAAAAGCTGCAGGGTAACATTATGTTTGCAAGCTGGAAAAACTTAGTGTTGAGGCTAGACTGAAAAAGCATTATGGAACATCAGACAGGAAGACAAAACTAAATGGCCGTAAAACCTTTAGGAGATGATTTGTTGATTATGTGAGAGGAAATCAATAGATCTGCCAGGATAGCAGCCAATGTGGATGAAAGAACTTGCTTTGGATGATTCCCTTCTCCGTAGGACCATCTTGCTTCTAAAAAGGCCCTATCTAAAAGAAAACTTGGTAGGTTACAATTATGTATATAATCAGTTCATACATGTTTATGCAGACCAGTGTATTTTTGGGTGGCGGCAAGAAAAAAATGTGAAAACAATCAATAGGTTAGTAGCAACAAGCAGTTTAGTCTTTTTATGGTTGGAAAATAAGCAGGGAGAAACACTGAAAACACTTCTGTGTGGTTCGATAATGATCAGACTAGTGATTACTTCAGGCATGCTGGGATTCTTTTCGACGTCTTTTCTTCTGAAAGTTGTCTACACTTTCTAGTTCCATGAAACGGTACTTGTGGTGAACCATAAAAAAAGTCTTCCTTCTTTTAAAGCGTACAAGATCTAGCACCAATTCCCCTAATTGAATGCTGGAATGATCTTTCAGCCTTGGTGCTTGAATCAGCTGTCCCAGATGTTCTTGTTGAAAGTGTCTTCTAAGTTCCTCTAAAAATTTATGTGGTATCTTGTTCTTTTACAACAATGTTTATCATAGACGAAGACATGAAACTCAGATGTTTCATTTGTTTTTAAATGTCTAGGAATCTGTAATTCACAAAAGTTAGTCATTTCTTTCAACCAAATAGAAGGTTTGTTGGTTGAAATTTAATGGTAAAAGTGCCTGAAAAGGCCACACTATGCCAAACACAAGGTTATCACGGAACATTGAATGGCTCAAGAACACCACATCACTCCCTGTACTCACCAGAAAGGTGAGCCCCTGAGAGGTTGTATTTGTACTTGGCATAAATAACCAGATAGAAAATTCCTTTTGCAAGGTATAAGGTAAAGAACTGTCCCACAGTATCTTGCAAGTCCATACATCTTGTAATAACAGTTTGAGTATGAAGGTGGAGGGGCACAATAAACCCAAAGGATCAAAAATTTGCTGGACAATAGAGAAAACTGATCTGTTTGTTTAATGTTGATCAGATTCTATTTTTGTCCAAACATTGCTTCAGACACGGATGGTTCATTAATTTTTGAGTCTTAGATATAAAATATGCCATTTCTTCCAAGCTGAGAATACCCTGGTCACACAATTATCAACATAGAAGGAATGTCGAAGTTTAGAAATTACATCATGGTATTCCTCAGAAACATTTTCAAGCAAATGGTTCAGAGAAGCCATTAGAAGAAAGGAACTACTCTTGACTCCAAATACCACTGTACAATGTCTGTAGATCACAAAGTTTCTGAAGGAAAAAGAAACTTAAAAAATTTCTGTGTTCGGGCGGAATTCCCAACTGAAGGAATGCCTTTTCGATATCTGCTAACAGACGAATACAGTATTATCTGAATCTATTGATTATATCTGGAATGAGTTCAATGTGGTTTGGACCTCTAAAGAAACAGTCATTCAGGTAGGGATTACTGTGTTCTTTGGAAGAATCATCAACCACAGTCCTAATTTTAAATGTTTGACTTGTTTCCTTAATCCAGGGTCTGCGCAACAAAAATGCCCGTCTTTATCCATTTCATCTGATAACTTTTCAGTAATTTTCAGTCTTTCCCATTCATTAAATTGCACTGATATAATCCTTTAAGTAATTCTCTTTCTTTGCATGGTTACACATATATTTCTGTCTTTTTGAGACTATATTACTTGGCCATTGTGTATCGCATTTAAACGGCAATAGCAGTTCATACCGCTTGCTCATCAGGAAGGCTAGACAAATTATCTTGAAACTTCTTAATGCTGTCAGAAAAAATTAACATCATCTTAGCATTCTCTCACTGATCTGATATTCCAATAGCATCAAGATCCCACAATTAATTTAGAGTAAAATTCACCAGATGTAATGTTACAGCATCAGATATACTATTACATGAATCAATTTCAATGACTTTCAATATTACTTTACACTCATACGATATGGTTTCATTACCCATTAAGGTTATGCTCAGCTTTGTCTAAAGCAATCAATCCAGAATTTAACTTCACAGAATTACCAGTCATTATTAATCCTTCTATATTACCTCCTAAGAGCAAATCAATTTCATATTCCTACAAGTTCAAATCTGATATCTCTAAATTTTCGTTTAATTCATTCGATGTCAAAACAGTTCTAGCCTTAGGAACAAGTCCACAAATTTTGTTTTCTGACAAAACATCAACTTTGATATAGTAAACCTATCCTTTAAATCAACAATATTTATTTCATATACTTCATGTAATGTGGTTCAGATTTTCTCCCCCCAAATAAGCCATACACGAGGTTTTAGTATAGGTAAACTGAGACCCCATGTCTACAAGAGCTCTGACTTTTATTTTATTATGTTGATGTTGAATTCTGACAATTAGTCATTAAAAGAACATTTCCAACAATACCATTATTAGTCAGAGTATTAGACACGGCAATATTTGACTTGTTTTCATCTGTGCCTATCTCGCGATTAGGACACATTAAGATAAGGTTATTTCTATTGTACTGAATGCACTTGTTTTTAATTTTGCAAACTTTAGAGATATGTCCTAACCTTAAGCAAGAAAAACAAGCACCTTTCTTAGATAAAATTTTCTTCTTTTCATCGATATTCAACTTTCTAGCCATAAAACAATCTTGAGAATAATGTTTTTTACTACAGAAAATACAATTTAAAATTCCTCCTACCCCAGAATCTTGGTTCGTACTCATCAAGACCGAGACTGAAAGGATTTTGCAGGAAGTTTCATTTTGAGCTACCCTGTATCATCGAGTAGGGTTAGTTCCAAACCTGGTACGGGCGAGCACAACCATTTCTTCTCCTGTCACTTCCTGTTTCAAGAAACTCATCAAATTTTCAAGAGCCCAATCATCGGACTCAGAAGAATCAATTTTATGTCTGCTTCTTTCCCAGGCAGTTATCATATCTTTTGGGAGGCACAATTCCACAAGGGGCATCAGAAAATCTCCATATTTTTCTTGAGTTCTCCCCAAGCTTTCTAGCATGAGAAATTTGCTTTCCAGTTCATCATATAAGGCAGAAAGATCAATTTTTGTGTGACCACCTATCGCATTTTTCATAACCATCGAAAAGTGTTCCTGAACATAAATTTGCACTAGCAGGTCATTTCAGCTAAAACATTCTTTCAATTGTTGCACAGCCTTCGGATAGTTATTTGCTATTGCAAGAAAACTCTCGACAACTCTAGCTGCTTTTGATTTTGGTACAATGGCTTGGAGAAGATATTGAAATTTATCTTCATCAGGAATAACTCCTATTGTCGTGTATTTTACAAAATTGACTTCAGAAAGTCAGATATTCTCTGGCATCACCTCCAAAATTCATTTTTCTCTTTTTGGAAACTTAAATTTTCGTTTCTCAATGACTTCTGCAGGTAATGTATTCTTATTCAAAACTTGTTCCATTTGCAAGCAAATTTCACTGTATTTATTTCTGTATTCTTCTGTACTCAGGAAATCTCATCACATTTCTTCTTGAAATCTTCCATTTTCCAAATAAGTCTGATAAATTCACTTTGGCATTTTTCTAGATGCCTAAACAAATTTCTTAATTGTGTATTTAAAATCGAAAGTAAATTCGAGTCATTCACATCTTTTTTAAATTCTGCAACAATTTTATTTGCACAAACAGTGAGTTAAGCTCTTATACTTTTTCTTGCAGTTTTCAATTCTAACATTTCCATTTCATCCTCCAAAATGGGAATCTACTTTTAAATCAATCAGTTTCTGTTGCCGCCAATATCGGCTCAGACGTTGGATGCCAAAACAAATATGTCGTATACAAAAAGAGGCTTTGAATAAAACTACCATGGCATTCTTGCATCTATCCGATGCTTAGCGGCGCATGATTAACTAAAAGGCAATTGAAGAGGTGAAGAAACATCCTGAAAACATATTTAAAGACAAAGGAATGGTAGTGTAGTGCCCTGATAAAGAGGTATCACTGTGGAGATGCCCCGTTCCGAAGAACGTTCATCTCACAAACTCGATTTGCAGACTTGGCAGGGACCAGAGGGATCCCAGTTAACCTTGACACCAGTCCTCCCCAATGTTAGGACTTCATTGGTGGTCATTGTGGACTGGGTTAGACCCGAATTTTGGCTTTGCCAAATTAGACTCTAATGAGTCGCTTGCTCTCTATTCTAGAGTTGTAGATTCCAGTCTTGTGCAAGACTCCTGTGAGAACTTGCAGTCTGCTCAAATTGGAGATAGGCTAGTGCTGGCTCGATCCATCATTTCATGCATTTTAAGAGCATTTAGCTCTGTAGAAATCTGTAAGAACTCTCTCTATAACTAGCCTGAGCCATGATGTTGACCCCTCCACCATCTGCTAGTAGCATACACTGTCTCACCGTGCAAACACGCTTGCCTCTAAGTCTTCCACAACTATTAATCTCACCAAAACCTCCCAAGTTTAAGCTTGGTCTTCTGCTCCTCCCCCAAGAACTCGTGAGAGTTAACTCTGTGCAGTGCTGTACCAATAAAACTTCCCCCTAACGCGAACCGGCATTGAATTGGGACCACCAAAGACAAATGTGCAGGGGGGTTCAAACACACATAATCATACACTATAAATAGTAATATAACTATGTGTAATGCAGAAAGCTTGGTTTCGTCACCAAGTTTGAGAGACACCAGCAGGTTGATACATCTATGTCGCTTACTCTGTCAACCTACCAAACAGACTTTGGTCTCCGCTGCCTTCGAGCCTCATAGTCTCCGACTGCAGTCTGTCATTGACCACTCACTTCTGTCGGTCTTCCAGCCCAGGTACATGATAACTGCTCACCTTGGATGTCAAGTCAGGCACGTGCCTGGTCTCTGACTGAGTGTCAGATGTCCCCGGCTTTTGTCTCTCTCTATGTCACCTAGGTTTGACACTGCCAGCGGAGGGCTAGGCCTCTTGCTGACTTGGGAGTACACATGAGGGCTCCCGTATGATGATGCACAAATCAAAAGATACTTCATGTGCACTCCACATAACTGATTTAGCTGTATTTGAGGGCGTAGCTGTTACTTTTTACCAAGTATTACCTCAAATGTTAGAACACTTGGGCATACAGTAATGGGTGCCACAACACCTTTATAAGTCCATAAAGGCCACGTCTGGAATGTGTCACTCGTTACTTAGCACCAGTGTTGATGGAGACGAGTATCCAGGGTGCATGTAAACGTAGCCTGTTCATTCAGATGTGTAGCAAATCAGCCGCTTGCTCGGTTCCTTGCCCACTAGGATCCCAGCTTTGCACCCCATATTTAAAGGCAAAATGCAAAAAGATATATAAGAACACTGCAGCAATGACTCTCATGTCCACCTCTGAGCGCAAAAAAAAACCTTTCGCATCACGTTTTCTTTTTTCAAACCTTTTGTTTCAGCGCATTGACCTTCAGAAAGAGACTTTCAGATTTTTCCCAACAACTATATACTTCTCTTACTAACATGCTCTCAACCTCAGCCATGCTTCAAAGGAAAAATTCCCACCCTTTTGCTAAATGCATCCAATACAACCAAATTATGTCTATTTCCATTATCAGGCCTAGGAAAAAGACCTGTCAAGTCTATTGACAGTTTGCTGAAAATACTTGGTTCTATGCATGTAATTTGCATTTAACTATGTTTGAATGCATAGTCAAATTTTATGCATTGATGAATGTTGCATGTCTTAACATAATGTGTAATTATGTATGCTGGGTTAATAAAATGCACAGAAGCTTTTGCATGTTTAAGTGATCACCTAATGCCAGGGTGACCCATTAATACATTATTGTGCAACGCATTTAAAAGGGTGGTATTAATTTTTTGGTAAAATCATTGTATTAAGAACATTGTTACATTTTTACATTTTTGATAATACAGTACTTTGTCAATTAAAAAACTTTCGATTTGCATTCTAAAATTTTTTTGTTTTGAAACACAGTATCTTTCATTTTTGCTAAAAACCTATACATGCTTCCCCAAATTCTAGATCATCTAATTGTGCCTCAGGAATGTTACCTTTGAATGTAATCTCATATATGTACAAAACATTTAATAATTTTTCATCAACATCCTAAGTAACAGACTTTGCTGTCAGGAAGTGGATGATGAGATAAAGCATCACTTAGCTGATTTTTAAAGCCTGGTTGCTGTTGAATGTCAGTATCGTACTCCTACAAATGAAGATAACAGCATAAATGTCACTTGTTTAATATTTTGCAGTCTAAATGAGCTAAAACAGCATGATCTATATACACTTTCACATTCAAATAATTTAAATGCTCCATAAACTTGTCTAATGCATACACAACTGCCAAGCATTCCAATTCTGTCATTGTATAATTCTTTTTTGCTGCTGTCAAAGTTTGACTAATGTAACAAATGGGATGAACATCTTGCAGCAAACAACTAGACAACCCACAAGTGGAAACATCTGTATACAATTCAAATACAAGATTTTCCTGCAGTGTCTGTAACACAGGACTCATGGCAAGCATAAAGTTTAAACTGTAAGAAGCTTCCTTATATGCATCAGTCCAATTCCACTTCTTTTCACAGATGTAAGCTGTAACAAAAGCTCTGAACCTCAGCAGAATTTGGAGTAAAACAACTAAACAAACTAACAGCGCCTAAAAAAAGAATGTACTTTTCTGTTTCTAGGTGTGTGATATTGTAAAATAGCATTCTGTGTTTGTTTCAATGCTTTTTGCAAATTTTTTTTTGACCAAGATAAACTAACTCAGCAAATAAGAATTAAGACTTTTTTTATTCAATTTAAGACCAGCATTGGAAATCAAGTCCAATGCCATACAAACATCTCTGACATTGTTTTCAAACGTAACACTGAATATTATTATATCATCTAAATACACTAAATAGCATTTTCATAATACAGGTTGTAACACAATATCCATCAATTGTTGGAAATTTAAACCACTGAGGACATTCCATATGGAAGATGAGTGTACTCGAGTTGACCATGTCTGCAGACAAACACAGTCTTAGGTATATCTTTTTTCACAATTGGCACTTGAGGATTTCCTGATTGTAAGTCAAGAGTCGTTAAATACATCGTAAACTTAAACTAGCTCAAAGTATCAGAAATTTTGGGTAAAGGTGGGGGATGAATTAGCTTGTTTAACTTTTGATAGTTGATAGCCATATGCCAATCCCCTTTTTTTTTTTTTTTAGGTGCTAAAACCACTGGAAAAGACCAGGGACTCTGGGAAAGATGTATAATACCCAGCTCTAATAATTTATTCACCTGCCTCTTGGTTTCAACTTGTTTCCTATCATTTACTAGATAAGGACGTGACATCACTGGTGGGGTTTCTCGAGTACCAATAGATACAGAAATGATATTTGTACGGCCAGGCTTACCAGAAAAAGGATGCCTATATTAATTTAATAAAGATGAAAAAACAAACCTGTACTTCATCTTGAGGTATGCAATGTAAATCAACATGGACATCAAGTAACTTTTGTACCTCTGGCACATCAATACTTAATTGTTTCTTTGAGAAATCTTACAAAATGAAGTCAATATCTAGCAATACTGGAACTTGAAAATCATCAACTACTAAAAATTCAAACACTTTGCACAAAATTGATTTAACTGCATTTTTTTAACGAAACAACACCAAGAATTTTGCAGGCAGTACCTGCTGCTGCCGATGTACAATAATCAACATCTTTACATAACTCAACATATGGCAAATACTTTGAGTAAAAATCTGTAGGACCGGTACTTTTGTCTGCTTTTATATACACAACTGAACTTTTGGCTTCAGGCACAACAACCTGCTAGAGGTTGTTGAGCCTGAACTGGGGACGTAGTGTATTCTGCCTTGTTGCATCCAAATTATCTTTACCATGTTTATGACTAACATGCAAATTTACTAACTGTATCAACTCATGAACAGTTTGAGGATTACGATTTTCAATAAATTATCATATTAAATGTAATTGAGATAATACTGCATCTAAAATTTCCATATCATTTGTGTTTGGTTGATAATGCTTAAACAATTCAACAGATTTCAAAATGAAAAAAGCATGATCATCATTCAAACCTCGTTGTCTGGAAAATAATTCCCTCAATAAATCAGATTGATTAAAACAGTCAGAATAAGTACTTAACAGCAATTCAGAAAATGAATGTCTGCAAAGTCATATGAAGGTTCACACTGGTGAAAACCCATATATATGTAATATATGCCCTAGGAACTTTCCTGAACATACTAATCTGTCGTCATTCCTGGACTGTTTATAATTATTTCCCATGAGAATAAATTATTTTTTCACAAGAAAGTCATTAAAGCAAACTTTATTGGTATTTAGAACAATATACACCCTCCACTCTGTTTAAGAGAAGTGTAAGCATGTGAGATTGCAATATGATGCATTCTGCAGTTTGCCTCTTTTTTTATTTTAATACAATTAATTTTGCCTTTGTGTTTCAGTTTGCTGGTGTGATTGTGAAATGTATAGTTATTCATTAGATGATTCATTTGGGATAATAAGCATCATTGTACGGGCAACGCACTCATTCACACTCTTATTATTTTGCATTCAATGTTTATCGTTAAAAGATACAGCCTTCAATTGTTTCAAATGTTGCTATTTGGTGATAATCCATCAAAGAAATTAATTTTTGTTCGCTGTGTATAAATTGTTTCTATCTTTACAAAATAGATATTTTCTGCAACATGCTAACATGACATAATATGTAAAGCTCAGTTTACCAGAAAGATAGTCTCATCATTTGTTGGTAGTGTCTCACT
>JJRW01S0014187.1:42824-54702 GCA_001188405.1 Loxosceles reclusa | reverse complement strand
GGATTTATAGATTAAGAAAAAGCTTTTGACTCTGTTCATGTGCCTAGTGTGCTTAAAGCCCTTAATAGTTGTGACATAGAACCAGGTTATGTTGAACTAATCAAAAATATCTATTATAATGCAACATGTACAATTAGAGTACATAAAGGAAACAAGTAAAATCAAGATTGAAGTGGATGTAAGACAGTATGATACAATCTCACCAAAACATTTACTTCTGTTCTAGAAGAAGTTTTCAAAGAATTGAAATGGGAACAGAAAGGTATTCAAATCAATGGTGAAGTACTTGAACCACCTTAGATTTGTCAATGATATTGTTGTCTTTGATGCAAATGCAACAGAATTACAGAGTGTGATAACAGAGTTATGTGAAGCAAGTAAAAAAGTTGGGTTAAAAGTGAACATGATAGGTTTGCTCGAAAGGTATCTGACCCAAATTTTTCACGCGTAAACAAATAAAGCTAGGGAGCCATGAATTTTATGCCACCTGGAGAAGCTGTCAGTCGCCGTCATACCACCGATGAGTGAGGAAGTGTAATTGAATGCTGTTGGTTTTTCGTTTTTGACAAAATGATGGAAAAAATTTAACAGCATTATCAGTTTGGGAAAAACTAGGAGTTACATTGAGCACACACGCACACAGAGTGTTGGCAAAGGAGGGAGCTTGTGTTTGGCCAGAAATCTCAATATCAACTGTGAAGTGAATGGGCAGGTGCATTTTCATATAATGGAGCTGCCAATTATATGCAGCCCACAGGTCCGACCATTTGCATTGCACTGCATCATGAAGGTGACACAAGACCTCTTTGATAATGGTTGTGCCATGTGGTAGGTACTCATGATGAACCATGCCATAAGTCAAAGAAGATGGTCAGCATCATTAAAGCAGTTGTACTACTCCATTATCTGCATGATGCCAATTTGTCATCGATTTAATCTTGACCGATTTAATCTGTCATCTCCAAAGGCCTGTTTAATCTCGCAGTTTGTTTCCACTTGGGAACGCCAAGCTTTACTCAAAATTTGATGCAGTGGCATTATTCAAGTTTTTTTTGTCATTTTGACACAAATGAAAATCTGATAGGTCTCACTTACACTTCCTCACTCATCAGCGACTGAGAGCTTCTGCAGGTGGGAAAAAATTTCGTGCATGTGCATTAGGATCACCTACATACGTGCACCAAACCATGCCTCCCTAGTTTTATTTGTTTATGCATAAAAAATTGTCATGTTGTGATTTTGTTAAACGAACTATATTTTTCATTAATCATTAACCGCGATCTCCGACTGTTTTGTTTACTACTGCTCTTTTACGGTTCGTTCTGATGTAACCTTTTCCATGGCGTCGCATTAAAATTATGCTGTATTCAAAAGTCCTGCTTGTTACTTGCCACTGCCTATAAAAGCTCACAATAACTTGGCGACGAGGACGGGATTGCATTCGATGTAACTGCGGCTAACAGAAGTAGGGCGTGTTCTTTTTTTCCCTCTTTCTCCTTCTCCTTTTGCGATAATAGCAAATATTACGATTCGTCAATGGCTGTTATCGTTGCACTTAAGGAATTTGATGTCGCGCAACCGTTACTTTGTGTCAATTACGCAGAACAACTTAATTTTTTCTTGGAAGCTAATGAAATTACCTATGCTGCAAAAAAGCGTACAACGTTGCTTGCCGTTGTTGGCGCACACACATTAGCCATCGTACGTTCCTTAACAGCTCCTTTTTCGCCATCGGATAAGACTTATGAGGAACTTCTTGCCTTATTAACGGCGCGTTTTTCTCCGAAACCGTCTGAGATTTATCGACGTTTCCAATTTCAAAGGCGCATACAAAGAGCAGATGAAGACATTTTTTCATATGTTTTAGAACTTTGTCGTCTCGCCGATGAATGTAACTTCAGCGCAACACTTTCTGAACGTTTACTGGATCAGCTAGTTGTTGGGTTACGCGACGAAATGCAACGGCGTCTTCTCGCGGAAACATCGCTCACGTTTGACGATGCTGTGTCAAGGTCTCTTCCATTGGAGATTGCAGAAAGACAAACTCGTTTAATGCATTCTCCATCAGATGTGAATTCAAATGCATTTTCAATTAAAAAACAGAATCCTAAAATCGGAAAGTTCAAGCCGAAGAATTCCGCCGGTAACAACAGTGTGTGTCATGGGTGTGGAGGATCCCATACGCACGAGCAATGTAAATTTCAGAATGCAACTTGCCGGCACTGTGGTAAAACCGGCCATATTCAGCGAGTTTCCCGTTCAAAAGCTGCACAGAATCCAGTGCAGTCTTTAGATAAATCTGTTCCTCAACGGGCAAGTAATTCAGCAGTGAAAGCGAATCCTTCAAAAGTGAGCTTGACTGATTATGCGCATGATGATATTTTCTTGAATTCTACAAATGTTTTAAGTACTGGAAGATTGAAGCAATGCACCTTCGTTTCTATAAATGGTGTTTCATGTGAGATGGAAATTGACTCTGGCTCCGACTACTCCATAGTTTCTGCTGAAACTTTACATCATGTTTTTCCTCATAAATTGCCAGATATTCAACCTGTTCCCTTTCGCCTGTGTGACTATCAGAAGAGACAATACAATTAGCAGGAATGTGTTATGTCGATGTCCAATACGGGGCATTCCATCATAAGTTACGTTTACTTGTGAGCAAAAGAAATCATACTTCTGTATTGGGATTTGAATGGTTCAAACCGTTGGGCATTCAACTCGTGGGTGTGCATCACACCGAAGTCGGCGATTATTATATCAGTAAGGTGCTTGATGATTTTAAGAATGTTTTCCACGACACCTTAGGCTCCTATAAAGGCCCAGAATTTTCGCTTCCGATAGATCCTGCTGTGCCACTATCAGATGTAAGGCTAGAAAAGTTCCACTTGCTTTAAAGCAGATAATTGATGTCACTTTGGACAATCTACTCGACCAAGGTGTAATTGAACCGATACAGAACCCTCAGTGGTGTACTCCTGTTGTACCTGTCATTAAGAAGTCTGGTGATGTAAGACTTTGCGGAGACTACAAGGTGACTATTAATACTGCCATGAAGAGTCACCCGTATCCAATTCCTTCGGTCCAGAACATGCTTTCGACATTAGGTGAAGGTGGATACTACGCAAAGGTTGATCTTGCTCAGGCATATTTGCAATTGCCAGTGGATAATAAGTCTTCAGAAGCCCAGATGATCATTACACATCGCGGAGCGTTTAAGGTGAATCGTTTACAGTTTGGCGTGAATGTAGCACCAGGAATTTTTCAGAATTTGATTGAAGAAGCTATGCTTGGTATTCAAGGAGTTGCTCCTTATTTTCATGGCATTCTCATTTTTTTGGGAAATCACCTGCCGAATTCGCCGATCGCCTGCGTAAAATTTTTCAGTGCCTTTCTGATTTAGGACTGAAGGCTAAAAGAGACAAACGCGTTTTGGTGCTATTTCAGTCGATTTCTTTGGTTACCCCATGGATGGTGATGGAATTCATCCTTCAAGTATTAAAGTTGAGGCCATTCAAAGTGCTCCAGCTCTGAAGGACAAGCAAGCCCTTCAGTCATTTTCAGGGTTGGTAAATTTTTACCAGTGTTTTCTTTGAGGAAAAGGTGACATTGCACAGCCTCTTTATGATTTACTTAAGAAGGACACCCCATTTGTATGGTGTCCTAAGTATGACAAGGCTTTTAACACTCTCAAGAATTTGCTTTCTTCATATCTGGTTTTGGTTTCTTACAACGATAAGCTTCCATTGGTATTGACATGTGATGTATCAGTCTATGGAATGTTGCAGTTCTAAGCAATTTGTTGGAAGACGGTTATGAGGCCCCTACATGTTTTTCTTCCCGCACTCTCTCGTCTGCTGAGCGGAACTATGCCCAAATTGATAAGAAGCTCTAGCTATTATTGCAGCAGTCAAGAAGTTTCATTATTTCTTGTATGGACGTAAATTCATCATCATGATAGATCGTAAGCCTCTCGTTGCTTTATTTTCTTCTTGAAACCTACCACCAAGATTTTGTTGCCTCGTATGTTACGTTGGTCATTGCTTTTAAATGCTTACTAGTTTGATTTAGTTTACAAAAAGGGTAAGGAAATTCAAAACGCAGATGCTCTTAGTTGCTTGCCTCAACAAGTAAATGGTTTTGAAGATTAGACACCGTTCGATGTTCTTTTCTTGGAGGTCTTGGATAATCCTCAATTGCTCTCAACAGGTATTGCTAAGGCTTCCACAAAAGACTTGTCTATTTCTCTATTAGACTGGTGTTTCAGAGGTTGGCCATCATCTTGTCCAAGTAAGGATTTAAAGCATAATTTTTAAAATGTTGCAAACTTTCGGTACATAAGAAATGTTTGTTATGGGGTACTCGTGTTGTGATTCCAACAATTTATCGAAGTCAGATTCTTCGGAAACTCCATGTTGCTCATCCAGGGATTGAGAAAATGAAAGCTCTTGCACGATGTTATGTTTAGTGGACTAATATTGACGTTGATATTGCTGAACGAGTAAGCTCATGCCACAAGTGCCAAATCTCCAGGCACAGATCTCCATGTTCTCCAGTGCATCACTGGGACCCTACGAAACAACCTTGGTCAAGGTTGCACATTGATTTTGCAGGACCATTCTGCGGTCAGCAGTTTATAATTGTTGTCGATTCATATTCAAAATGGCTTGAAATTTGATGAGTAAATTCTATTGCATCATCTACTACCATAAATGTTCTTCATGAATTGTTTGCAACCCATGGCATGCCAGATGTTATAGTTTCAAATAATGACTCCTGTTTCACATCTGCCGAGTTTCGCAATTTCTTCAGAGGCAATGCTATTCGCCAAGTTTTGGTTGCCCCTTACCATCCAGCTAGCAATGGTCAAGCTGAACGCATGGTTCAGTCAGCCAAAGATGCTCTCAAACGATTCATGCCATTGGGTACATGGCAACAACACATAAGTTGCTATCTTTTACGACAGCATGTAACTCCATCTACCCCTACTGGTTTCAGTCCTGCAGAGTTACTAATGCGACGTAAATTGACAACGTTACTTGATCAAATTCATCCCAGTTATGATATTAATTTTCACCCAAAAATTAACATGGATGACTTGGATAGGAAGACACGCCATTTTTCTACCAATGACCCAGTTTACATTCATAACTTCATGCAAGGTGAATCATAGATCCCCGCTATGGACGATCGTGCAAAAGGCCCATTGTTCCGATACCGTTCAAACCCTGGACGACCAGTATGTTCATCTTCATGTGGATCAAATGCATAAAAGATCACAGAGGACACTATTGTCTGTTGTACCGCCAGAAGCGACTACACAAGCGACTGAATCGCCAGCCTCCTCTACGGAACCAGTGGACCACGATTCGTCATCGAATGATGATGGTGCAAGTGATATACCCTCTCAGTTTCCTACCACCCCATGGAGGTCTGGAAAGCAGATTAACTTTCCTCAACATTTCCAGCATTATGTTTTCCATTAGGGGAAAGGAGTGTCGGAATTTTGTAAAACGAACTATTTTTTCGTTAATCGTTAACCGCGATCTCCGACTGTTTTGTTAACTGTAACCAGCCATCACACATTCTTGTTCTGTTTGTGTTTACTACTACCTTTTTATGGTTCATTTTGTATGGCTTTGTATTAAAATTATGTTGTATTCAAGAGTCCTGCTTGTTACTTGCCGCTGCCTATAAAAGCTCACAATAGGTCATATACTTTTTGAACGAACCTCGTAAGTAAGACAAAAGTTATATTGAAAGATACGATTGAATTTTACATAGTGGAGTTGGATGTAGTTAAAAATTATGTTTATATTGGCCAACAGGTATAGATGTTATGAATGGAAACATTATGGATGAAATTAATCACAGAGTGAAGCTTGGTTGAAGAATTTTTGAAAGAAATAGTGTAATATTTAAAGGAAATATGCCATTGTGTCTGTAAAAGAAGAGTCATCGAACTGTGTGCTCTTCCTGTTCTGACATATGGCTGTGAAAGACCAAGATCTTTGACATTACTGCATGTATAAAGAAAATGAAATGGAAGTGGTCACAGCAAATCATTAGAAGGCATAATAGATGGATAATACAAGTTCTTGACTAGTTGCCAAAAGATAAGAAACTTCCAGCAAGTGACCACATACGTGATAAGTGGATGAAATTACCAAATTTGCAGGAATAGTGTGGAAAAGAAGCTCTGTGAATCACAAATGTTGGAGAAATTCTGAGGCTTTCTTCCTGCAGTGGATTGATAAGGGCTGCTGCTAATGATATGTTAGTATTTTTGCTGTTTTACCATTTTTCACTGTGCTGGTGTTGACTTTCAAACATTTGTTCTGTTTTGTGCATTTGGTTTGGCACAGCTTAACCTTTTACAGGCTCTTGTGCCATTAAACTCCAGTCAACCACTGACATGTAGTTGAAAATTAGACTCTTCTACATGTTACTGGCTCCCACTAATTAATCGTCCAGTCCTTGTTCTTTCTAGCCAAGGAAGGACATTGTGCCCAATGACTGCTTAACTTACTGCCCAACTTACATTGAGTAATGGTACTCTTGTGGGTCTATAGTTCTAGATGCCCACATATGGTGAAGCAAATGTTGCACAATCTGTACTGACTGCCCAACTCAACTTCTTATTCAGCTGGGGGTGGTATATGGTAATATGGGACTGTCTCTATATGATATGGCTGAGTCTTTGCTCATTAAATGCTGTTTGTCCTATGCCATTTGCTCAATTACTTGTTCTTTTTCCACCAACTATGTATTCTTGCCTGACTCAACACTGTTGAATGCATAAACCCCAGTTTACTCATGATTTCAGATATTGAATGGTCCATGTGTTGCATGTCAGTAATTTAGCTGAAATTGAAACCATTTGTGTCATGAGCTTTATGCTTCAGGTTAGAACAAGTGATTCCTGATAACTGTGCCCCCAGCCATTTATGTACCATAGCAGCACCTTCAGAGCACCATAGAACAGCATTTCCATATTGGTGCCCATCCCTTAATTTAGTGGTCTCTCTCTCTGGCTTACCTTCAAGTTTAGTACAGGTTATGAGATGGCACTCCCAAAGTATCAAAGTTGTTTTGTGTTTGGCACAGCATGGCCTTCACATATCTTTGTGCCATTAAATTTCTATTAAACAACCATTTGTAATTAAGTGGCACTTTAGTGTATTTGTTTAACTATTTTTGTGTAATAAAACATAGGCTTAACTTGATTAATATATTGTTTAGGATCTTTCAGAATAAGCGCTGGGTAACCCTACTTGTTCTCAGTGGTGTAATTATTTGGACAACACAGTTCTCCCCCTTTCTGATGGTACATGCTTTGGGTTCTTTTGAGTTGAGAAAATAACATCAAGTTTTTGGTCTTTTCAATTCATGCGGCATAATTATGCCACTTGAGTTCCACCCCTCCACTTCTTGAAATCCTGAATACACCAACAGTTAGATTGGCAACTCATTAACTACTCATTAAAATCAAAATGTGATCATTCTCAAAGCTGGATAAAAAAATCATGTTGAAATTCAGTTTTAATTCTCGTAAATAAACTAATTCACTCTTGTTTTCTTTCACCAAAGGCATTAAGTACACATATATCTTTTCTGTGTATTGTGAAACCTTAATGCAGATTATTAAATTATAACATTGCATAGGAAGCCTGTGAGTCTTGACAACGTTTTTATTACAAGTAGTTATTGCAGAACAATGTCTACAAATCTTTCATTGAGCCATTCATGACCAAGTCAAGCCAGAATTCTGCAATAAATATTGACGCTAAAAACATTGGTGAGACTTGCAGGTTTTCTATGTGAATCCTTATGTTTATGCAATAATATATGGCCCAGAAAATACTGTACAACAGCAGTGAGGTAGATTATTATCACATATCAGGGATGACTGGGATTTTTAAATTTGTATCCACCAGTTCTATTCATGATTTTTTTTTAGCTACCTTCATAATTTGCCAACAACATAAACAAATTTTATTGCTAAAGGTTCATGTGGAACAAGTGCATATTGAAAAGTGATGTGAAATTAAATATGTGATGATGCCAGTGAAGTCATGTCCAAATACCAAAGTTAGAATTCATAGAGCTAGTAGTACTGTGGGACCTCCCCTCACCAGAACTGAAATTTCAAAGGAATAAGCTTATGATAACTTAATATTTTTAACTGATAAGTATGGATTACATTTACCATACTTAAATTGTAAGGTCCCCCCCCTCCCCCAAGCAACAACAGCCCCTGCTTCAGGGGCTCATCTTTTTTGTGAGTATTTGGCATCCCTGATGTGCCCGAGCCAGTTTGTGTTCCGTAATCATCTGGTGTTTGGCCTTTTTACATGTCTTTTGCCATTAAATTTGAAACAGCCCCAACTATCCCTTTACTCCAAAAGATAATAACGTGTAGCTCAATTGATGGAGCAGTTTCTCTGGAATTACAGATTCAATGTTTGAATCCCAGCATCGGCGAAGGACGGACTTGTTGCGTTTGCACCCAAACTTTGGCCTTTAGCTGTTGGGGTTCATCACTCTGTAGAGTAAACTTGATTTATTCACTACATTTTGTATATTTCAGCATTCTAACCAAACTTTTTGAAGATGATGAATATTTTATAAATATTATAGTTTGTGTTAACCTTGTGTGTGACCTTGGTTGGAAATGTAAGACTCAAGAAGAGAGATTAGAACACTTAACAGCAAAGCTGTATAAAACACAACATGACTTCATTCAGTCTGAAAGAACACTGAACTGCTGGACAATGAAGCAGCTCAATCATGCGGAGCCCGATCTAAAGCGATTGTGAACTCCGTCGTTAAATATACAACAGTTTGCAAAATCATCTTAGCATTTAGGTAACAGTATACGTTTTTTAAGTGTCAATCCTGATTTCAGTCTTGGTATACAACCTTAAATGTGTCTAGAACTCATAAAACTGTTATCAGTTGCATACATAGATATTTCTAATGTTAGATCTTTTGTTATTTGTAAACTATAGAGCAGTCTTTGATTGTGACTCCTCAGTAGCTTCATCTCAGGGGCTTTTGGTGAGTATGGGGAGTGGTGTGGCATCCCTGAGGTGTCCAAACCATTTAGTGTACTTTATTACTTTGTGTTTTGCTCAACATGGCCTGTAAAGGTCCTTGTGCAATTAAATTTGAATAAATCGACCAATTCCTTGGTAGCTTGTCATTTGGTGATATGGTGACTCTTCTGAATACCTGGGCCATTTGGTATTTTGCTTATGAGATTGTGTGTAGCACATAATTTTTTTTTCAGGATAAACTTAATCCCAAGTGGGACAAATATGTTACCATTCACATGCTGTATAATAATTTCAATTCTTGTTTCACTTTAACAATGACTTATTTCTT
Source organism: Loxosceles reclusa (assembly GCA_001188405.1). Taxonomy (NCBI): domain Eukaryota; kingdom Metazoa; phylum Arthropoda; class Arachnida; order Araneae; family Sicariidae; genus Loxosceles; species Loxosceles reclusa. The sequence continues at coordinate 45,315 of JJRW01S0014187.1, read as the reverse complement.
GTAATTCTCATTATAATTTCTTTTCAGAAATATAACAATGATTGGTGGATTGGGCGATTAGTAAAAGAAGGCTGTGATGTTGGTTTTATACCTAGTCCAGTGAAATTAGAAAATTTGCGATTACAACAGACTCAAACTAGTAGTAGAAAACTGTATACCAGGTAAGAACATGTTTTCTTCTTCATCAGGCAGTAGGATTTAGTTTGGTTAAATGCTTCTTATATACTGAATTTTAAATTGCACTTATTGTCGCGTTAGATTAAATTAGCAAGGAGAATACTGTACAACTTGTATACTCAGAATCTACCCTGAAACCCCCATTTCCCTTCTCTCCTCTCAACTTTCTGAGTGTCATTGAGTTATATAGCATGACGATGCACATTCTTTAAAATTGCATCTGTTCGTTCTCAAATTATGTCTTTCAGAGTCCCTTCAAGGGCGAGACAATCACCGTGGAAGGATCTCTTGATCCACTCCGCAGTGACATCATCACCGCAATGAATGACCAATGCCCCATTGCAGACACCAGTACTCCATATTTTGGGAGAAACATCTGATTATAATTCATCTGTTTTCTCCAGTATGGCGATTTGTATTCTATCAGTTTCATCACTTGATAACTTGTCAGTTGGAATTTATTTGTGAATTTTTATGACAGCTATCTTTATTCCTTTTACAGCAAGAGCAAAGGACCCTGAGTCAGTTTGAGCCCTGGGTCTTTTCGCAACTTTCTATACTGGAGAAGGAGTAGTAGCATCTGACTTTGGTCTTTTTGTACCACTTGTAGAGGATTGTGGATTTGTCAGAGTCTCCTTAGCAGTGTCTGCACCTGCTCAACTCTGCCTTCTTTTTTCATTCCTTCTTCAGTTATGCTTCTGTGACTTAGTGAGGCCAGCAAAGCCCAAACTGCTGCTCGGGCCACTACCAGCCACACCCTTTGTCCCGAGGTCACTGGAGAGGCTTTTTTTGATGAATCATCCTTGTTTGAACCAATTTAGTTGGTTCCTTGTTTGATCGGGTTACATCCTTAGATGAACCCAATCCTTTATTTTTATTTCCTTTATCCATAGGAACCAGAGAACTGGGGGGAGCTGATGGTCCACACCTGCATAGCCCCCCATTGCAGGCGCAAGGCTAGTTACAACAGGGTTTCGCCTGGTTCCCTGAGGGGGCTGTTTACGATATCTTACTGGCCAGGTACCGTCCATCCCTTGGCACGGTTCCTTACACCTTGGATTAAGCCGCCTTTGTACATTTGCTGCAAGCCCCACCAACGCAGCCTTCCCGAAGGAATACCGCATCAATGCTGACTCACGTTGCCAACACCGTGCCATTTTGAGGCTGCACAATAGAACTTTGTGGTGGGACAGTTGCCATGATCTTTCAGGTTGGCATTGTCTGTTTGACTTTCACTTTGACAATGTGTGTTGCCATTCCATTGACTGTTGCTTGCACTTATGAGTCATGTGAGACATCTAAGTCTCATCTCCTGTAACAATGTGGCCCAACAATGCATCTCAAGTCAAAAACGATAAAACGCTGCCCAATCTTTTTGTTTTGCGATCGTCAGAAAGCAGTCTTGGAACTCACAGAGAACAGTATTTTCTGTAATTCAGTTTCTCCGAACCAGTGGTATACAAAACTGACCTTGAAACCTGAGGAAATTCCATTGATAATGTTGGAATCGTGAGTCATCGGTCTCCTGGAATTTTCTTGTCCACAATACAAACCATATTTTCAGAAATCACAGTGACACATCTTCAGAAAAGTCAAGCCGTGGCTCATCATGCACATCAACCTGCCTTTCTTTGAACATTCTCACCCACTTTCAAACTTTACTGTCACTCATTTGCATTATCACCGTAATTTTTGCAAATCTGACAGTGAATTTCCACAGCTGCCAAGTTTCTTGCACTCAAGAATCAAATAACAGGTTGTATCTCACAGTCAGTAGGCTTCTCAATTTTCTTAAACTTCTACAGCGTGATGCACAAACAGATGATATGGCTGCAAATGTCATCTGAACACCTGCAGGGCATGCTGGGAGTGAATGCACATGCACATTGCCGTGAGTGTGCATCATTCTCACTCTCATTCACAAATGTGTGGACCTTATTTAAAAAAATAGCCCTTGTATATACCTTCCGATTTCCTTGCTGTTTCTGCTCCATATCTCTGATACTCTGGTAGAACCTCTCCCCTTTCTCATCACTGGAAACTCCCAAATTTTAAACCTTCAATGGCTCACCTTTTTGTGATTACAGCATCCTTGAGGTGTGACTGACCTATTTCGTGTTTCACAGTAACTTGTATTTGGTACAGCATGAACAGTGCAAACCAGTTTTAACAGGTTTTCCCTGTTCTAACGAGTAAGAAGGCAGAAAACAGCACGGATGCTGTTTCCAAGGAAAGACACCTGTAACTCTTACTATAACTAAATGTTTTATTATTTTTAGATGATAAATTCTAAGTACAACTGAACTTCTTCAAC
>JJRW01S0014123.1:18864-34147 GCA_001188405.1 Loxosceles reclusa | reverse complement strand
TTATTAATATATTTACATACAATCCCAGACCTATGGAGACCCAGAAAAGGTTCCACAAAGGAACCCGTCCAGCCCAAGCCACCATTTACAATATTACTTCAATGCTTACTGTCAAATGATCTTGCTTATCCAAAAGCTTAAAAAGCAAAAAGGTTAAGCTTGAAGTGCAGGTAACAAACTTCTGCTGCGGTAATAATGTATGCGAAAGAAAAAATGCACTTCGTGCGTGCGACTTTCCTCGAATTGTTTTTCTTCTCATCAAACACTACAAAGAGGAAAACCTGGTTATACAGCTAGTTTCTTCTTAATTACTCTTCTGAGATTCGTAAAATTAGATAAGGGATAGCAAGCTTGTTTTTCTCTGATATCGAAGGATGTCAAAATTCTCAAGCTTTGTGCAACTATACGGGAGATGAGTTTCGCGTGTGTGCGCGTTTTTTTTTCCATTTTGAATTAAATGTCATAAGGGGAAAAAAATAAATAGAAAGGAAATTACTAAAGAATACTAGACTCCGCTTCCCCTACTTGCTTGAGTGGCAAGCCCGCTGTGGTGTTCAACAGGGGACCCCTTGTGTTAGTATCCCCACACGGCCTTACCTTTTTGATAAATACGGCGAAGGTCGTAGCGTCCTCGAGGTGCCTGAGACACTTGTGTTACCGTTTTGTTCTTCATTCGTTTGCCTGTTTCTTTTTGTGTTCTCGCTTTGCACAGACCTTTCCTTTTAGCTCCGATTCTGTGCCTCTGTTCGAATTTTTCTTCTATTCACATTTTGTTATTTTGCGCACACCGTTCGCCTTCGGATTTTTGTGCCTGTTTAGTTTATGTTCCTGTTTGTTTCATGTTTCTCTCGTACGTTTCGCCTCCACCAACCAACCATCGTACGTTTCGCACTACTTCGTTTTTGCTCCAGGAATAGCGGCCCACGCGGCTATCCCAACGTTTAGAAGTCTCCCATATTTGCCTCAGCGTGGCTGCACGTTTGCCGTGTGCGGCGACCGGCGTCGCTCAAAATGGGAATCTGGTAATTTAGGGGCGGGGTACTGTCCCCAATACATTGCTTTGGCACATGCTTCAGCTAGAGGGGAGCTTCAGTCTCGGCCCGACCTGTAGAAATCGTCTAGGCGGCGGGTACCTTTGCGTCCCCCGGCTAGTGTCAATCAAATTAGTCTTCATACCGGCCCACTCGTTATGGTGTAGCTGCTGGTTAGCCCTGGCATGCTTGCACGTCCCCTTGTAGGGCTCGGTGGTGGGTGGAGCTGCCGGGAGCCGAATCTTTTCCTTACTATAGAAAAACAAAATTCAAATTCTTGCTCCAAATGGGCCCGAACCGAATGCTCTGCCGCCTCGTCCGCAATTTCTTACACCAATGTATCTTCTTTCCTCATCATTCAATCTACTGATCCTGCTTTTTCAAAGTTCTCGTCCTTTGTGGTCTACAACGGTAGAGATTCTCTAGCTGGAACACCAAAGTCTGTGACGAAACTACTGTCCGGTGACCTACTGGTAGAAACAGCTTCTTCCCAAAAGTCTGTCACGTTATTGCAATGCGCACCTTTCGCTAATCTGCTTGTTACAGTGACTCCTCATGTTACTTTAAATACTCGCGGAGTGATCAGTGACATCGATCTTCTCCACGCGTCTGAGGAGGTGGAACTCCTTGCTGAGCTCCGGGACTAAGGAATTCACTCAGTGCCGCCCAACATAAAAGCTGACTACCTCTAATGTCTCGTTCGGCCGTACGTCCCTAATCAGCTTCTCTGCTTCAAATGCCAGCGTTTCGGTCATGGACAAATATCTTGCAGCGTATTTGCGACGTGCCCTTTCTGCATCCGTTCTGTGCACAAGAATGATTGCCTTTCCACCTTCTGCTGTATTAATTGCCAGGTAACTCATCATGCGTATTCTTTGGTCGTGCCCTAAGTGGGAGGAGGAGAAATTATACAGCAGGTGAAGGTTACGCAACATCTTTCGTACGCCGAAGCCAAAAAGCTCGTGTCTCCTGCACAGCCCCGAGGTTTTTACGCGGCGGTTGCTCGCAGCTATAAGTCACATGCGGTTCTGTCGTCGTTCAGTTTTCCACCGTCATTTGTCCTACCGACGACTTTATCTTCTGCTTAACCACATTCTTCATTAGTGAATCGGATACCTTTCCTAAGGCTTCTCCCACAACTCGGACGTCCACAACGTCGAAGAATCCTCAACATAGTCCTGCTCCTAAATCCGTTAAGCAGAAAGGAAACGTTCCAACAAGCTTCACAAAAAACTTGAATCTCGGGTTTTATCATGACTCCGTTAAATTTTCAAATTCTTTCAGTGAGCTCTCAGCATTAAAGGATGAGGATTGCATGGACACTGTTCCTCCCCCTGCTTCTATACAGAAACACTCCTCCATTCGGGAGCCTAATACTTCTGACCCGGCACCTATTACTTCATGTCTCCTACTATCTTACAATGGAACTTTTGTGGTTTAACGTCACTATAATACAGTGATCATCTAAAACGCTTGTTGTACACCTATTCTCCTGTGTGTTGCTCTGCAGGAAACCATGGTGCGTCAGACAGCTCAGGTACATGTTGCGACACTTACCTCCTCACTCTCTGCATGTATTGCTGCGGTTGTTTAACCGCATTTGGCTGGAGCAGGAGTTTTCGTCCGCATGGCTTCATGCTATTGTGCTGCCTTTTCCAAAACCTGGGAAAGATCCCACTTCACCTTGGAATTACAGACCTATTGCACTGACAAGCTGCATGTGTAAGTTCCAGGAACGGATGATCAATGCACGTTTAGTGCATTTCCTCGAATCTCGTGGTGTCTTGTCCCCGTTCCAGAGTGGATTTAGGCGGCTTCGCTCTACTACAGACAACTTACTTGCCTTGGAGAAGTATATCCGGGAGGCGTTCGTTCGTCGTGCACATCTGGTGTCGATCTTCTTTGACCTGGAAAAAGCCTACGATCGCACCTGGCGTTATGGTATTCTCCGTGACCTCCATGCTGTGGGGGTTCCGGGGAAACCTGTCGGTTGTTTGTCCAGAACTTCTTGGCAGATCGCGCTTTCCAGGTTCGTGTTAGCACGACACTCTCCTCAGGGAGAAGGCGTCCCCTAGGGCGCTATTTTAAGCGTCACTGTCTTCATCATAAAACTGAATGGCATTGTGTCCACACTTCCTCCGGGAATTTAGTGCTCGATGTACGTTGACGACTTGCAGATTTCCTACAGCTCTGTGGATATGAGACTTCTCGAGCATCGATTACAGCTCGGCTTGAACCGGCTGATTCACTGACCGGATGTTAACGGGTTTCGCTTTTCGATGGACCAGACCCTCTGCATGCATTTCCGTGGCAGACGGGGCTTGCATCCGGATCCAAATCGTCGTTTAGGATCCGTTGCTATTCCGGTCGTTCCGGAAACCATTTTCCTTTGCGTCATCTTCGACCGATCTCTCACTTTCATGCGCATATTCGTCATCTGAAAGTGAAATGTACCAAGGCGCTGAGCATCATTAAAATACTGTGATCCACCTCTTGGGGTGCTGACCGTCTCTCTTTTGCGCCTGTATCGGCCGCTCATCCGCTCAAAGCTCGAGTATGCTTGTGCTGTATATGGTTCTGCCCGGCCATCTCGTTTACAGGTGCTCGATGTGGTTGCTCACCAGGCTCTACGTCTGTGCACTGGTGCTTTCCGGACATCTCCTGTACGGAGCTTGTACGTCGCGGCACAGGAACTGTCGTTCGAACTCCGTCGCCAGATGCTGAGCTTACGATATTTCCTCAAGTTGCAGCGTCAACGTGCGCATCCATTATGGAGCCGAGTATTTGAACCCAGCCTTACGCGTCATTTTCATGCACGGCTTTTTCGCGTCCCTACTTTCGGTCTTCGGATGCGACGTTTACCGAGTGAGCTTGGTTTGCCTCTCCCTGACATCGCGCAGAGTGTCGTGGTTTCTCTTGCCCCTTGGGAGCAGTTTCAGCCCTCGGTATGTTTCGACCTGTGTCGGTTTCCCAAATGTAGCACCCCTCACGCTCAATATGTGCAGTACTACCTTACACATAGAGCGTCATTTTCCCAACATATGTCCATCTTCATTGATTGGTCCAAATCTGACGGCCACGTTGGATTAGCTATGGTGTGCTGTGGCGTTACGCTTACCGACAGTCTTCCTGCACAGGCTTTGATTTACACTGCCGCGTTACATTTCATCTCCTTGGCGTTGGAACACATTCGACGTTGCTCTCTGCTCCGGACCTGTGTTTACTCCGACTCACTCAGTGCTTTGGAGGCTCTGGTTTCTATGCAGTATCCGACCCACCCTGTGTTGTCCCACATCCTTGTTACTCTGCGTGATTTTAGTATTCGTGGCTTCGATATCCGCTTTTTCTGGATTCCGGGTCACGTCGGTATTCATGGGAACGAGGCTGCAGACCGTGCCACGAAGTCTTCCGCGGGTCGTCTGAGTATGCCCCTCTCATTCACTGACTGGAATCCAGTTATTCGAACCCGTCTCCATGTTCGCTGACAAGATTTCTAGGACACTGACTGCGAACAAGCTGCATGCCATACAACCAGTAGTAGCGAACCGGCCGTGCACTTCTCTCTTTCCTCGTCGAGCGGACGTAGTGCTCACTCGGCTCCGCATTGGGCACACACGATTGACACATGGCTTCTTTTTGCGTGGGGAGGAGCCACCTACATGTTCTGTCTGCCATTTACTTTTGTCAATTCACCACATGTTCATTTCCTGTCCTGTTTTTAAATCTCTGCGTTTTCAGCTTTTTAATTCTACTGTTTTAGATCTGCAAACTATTTTAGTATCATAAGACTAAAGTTTTTCAGCGATTTTTGATTTCGTGCAATTTGTTTCACGAACTTTAACTTTTATATTTATTGCATTTTAACTTTAGGTGATGAGCTGGTCTCATCACCCTGTTTTTTATCCGCATTATCGTTTACTGTCGCTCATTTGTACCGTTCCCGGGTACAGGTTTGCCACCCTGTTCGGTTTCTATTTATTTCGCTCTTTTGTTTTGTGACTATCATATGTTTGGCACTGATGGCCTTTAAGGTTTTGTGCTATTAAACCACCACCAACCAACCAACCCCTTCTTTTTCCCCGAGGGCCCTTTTGCTCTCTTGAATTCATTTTCTTTCTTCCCCCCCTTTTTTTGCTTTGGTTTACTCAAAGGCTTTGACTTCTACGTATAAATAACTTGCATAGCGGAGGGAGTTATAGCTATATTTTAGCGTGGCCGCAGTTAGACGCGTGCAACGACTCGTGTCGCTGGAAAAGGGGATCCTGAAAGATGGAGGGTAAGGTACTGTTCCCAGTACACTAATTTGGCCCCTGATTCACGAAGCTTTAGTCTCGCTGGTTTTACAATGTATTCGTGAGTGATGTACTGGCGACGTCACATTCTCCATTTCATCTTGTTTTGTCTCCATTCATGTTCATTCGTCACACGTTTTAACACAGGTCACAATATGACGTTATCCAAAGTGCTTGTGAGTCGCCAATCAAGCTGAAGATCATTAGTATCACTAGTACACTCACGAAAGATCATTAGTATACTCACGAACGCGGGTTGGTGTAGTGTCTTTTGTGAGGGCTGTGCTTTACTTGGGTTACGCTTAAAACTTCTCGTTTTCGTTTGTGTCCGGTTGTTTTTTCACCTGTCTCAGAGTGCCTCCTCCAAATTTTCTGCCATTAAACCTCCAACAACCAACAAACCTAGACTGGCGCTTCACACAGTTGTGGCTCCGGCTGAGGCAATGTGCTAAACGTCGGGTTACGTAGATTACTTCCAGCTAGAGTCAACTTATCAACCTGTTAGCTTAGTTGATGGATATATCACTTGCATTGCTCTGGTGTCAATGTGTTTTCCTTGTTGGTCTCTGTGATGAGTTGGGCAGCCAAGGACAGTTTCTGTTATGCGTTCTTCCGAGAACGGAACCTGGAAGATGGCCCAAACCAAGTGCTCCAACAAAGTTTGTTTCTGGTGGGTTTGTCACAGACTACGCACCTTGATGCCTTTTGGATAAATTCGACCAATGCAAAATGATCCATGTTTATCACTTCAGAGAGACTTGTGAAATTGCAGGTAATGCGGAATCAGTTAACTATGGCTTTTAAAATTATGGAAAACATGTCAAACACGCTTAGGAGCACACATCAGCTGACAAGCTTAAAACACGTTTGTTAACTATACACTTTGAAACACATTCCACCTTCCCGACAAAACGTTCTTAAGTTTCGCAATCCTGGTTTATTTCGCTTCTGTCTGAAACGCCTTATTTTTACGGCAATAAGGTATGATCAGCCTAGAAGTGCATTGGTGTTGGGTTTATCATTCATTTATAAATAATGGTATATTTTTTAAACATATTTAAGTTTTGGGACCACCTTAAGTTATGAGGAACCCAGAGCTATGGCCTGGGAGAGTTCTGCGTTAATATAAAGTTCTGCTTGCAACTGTATATAGTTCATACAGTGCATGAAAAGGAGTTCACTATTATAACCATCTGTGAATGTCTGTCCTACTAGCTGACATGAAACTCGTTATTCGTGTCCGTCTGTATGGGTTTTTTTACGTGGGGAGGCGCCACCTACATGTTCCTTCTGTCATTCAGTTTTGTGCATTACACATTCTCATTGACTGTCCTGTTTTTCAGTCACTTCGTTTTCAGCTTTTCCATTCTCATGTTTTAGATATTAATACCGTTTTGGCACCATCGTCTAATTTTATCATTTTGAGACAATTTTTGCTTTTGTATCATATGAACTGCAGCTTTTTGCTTTCATTGCTTTTCACCGATGTGTGATGTGCTGATTTCATCGCCCTGTTTTATAAGTTTTCATTTTACTGTCACTCGTCCGTCATCTTGTTCGTTTTCTTCTTGCTTTCCATCTGTTTCGTTTTATCATACTATTTATCTTACGTTTGGCACTTCTGGTTTTGTGCCATTTAACAACCAACCAACCCTATTATAGCATGAATTTCTTGTGACATGTTCCAAAAGTGTTCCAAATTTACCTAAGAGTGCTCTGAAAGCGTTTGAGATACATTAACCCCTCTATTTTCCGCATTGAAGTTGAGAAAACTCCAAACATCCCCTACCATACACCAAAAAAGGGACGATTTTACACACGAAGGACACAAATCACACCCTCTCAAAAACACGACCTCACTTTTCAGAGGTAAAACTGTTATCATACTACCCTACCATCCCGCGTATCCGAGCAGCTTCCTCGAAAATCGTTCTAAGTCCATGCAGCTAAGTCTGTTCTAAGTTCGGAAGACGTTATTTTCTAACACCGCGCCTTTTTCACGTTTTAGAACACAAACATTTAAATGTTTCCTGCGTCTTAAATGTGTTCTCGACATTCGCAATGTGATGCAAAGGGAAACAATTGCTGCTCTTTTGATCTGTGTGTGTTAAATACTTCTAATTTGCATAACAATATTCACGTTTAGTTTAAACCTTCACCGTGCATGATAAGCATGCCATGTTCAATGTGTGTCACGGAAAGTTTCCTGTTTGTCGTACACGTAACGTGACAAATGGCTCAAGATAACTGAAGTAAACAAAGTGGAGGACAAAGCATGTAATCACTGCGATGCTTTTCGTATGCGAGTAGCGCGGAAAGCGTTACGCTCTGTCGCCTCCATTGCATGATCTTACTGCTACGCTCCATTGCAAACTTTTCTCCACTTCACGTTAGCGTGAATATTCAATTAACAATTTATGTACTGAATAATATACTTCACTTGCTTCGTTTATAGTCCTCAAACCGAAGTGAAAAAAAATTGTACAAAGTCTTCAAATTACGATCACTAACCCCTCAGGGGCTTACCTTTTTGGTAAGTAAGGGGAAAGTCGTGGCGTCCCCGAGGTGCCTGAGCCACATGTGTTACAGTTTTGTTCTTCCTTCGCCTGCCAGTTTTGTTTCCGTGATGTCTTCGTCAAAACGTTTGGTTTCATTCCGTTCTGTGCCTTTGTTTGCCTTCTGTTACCGTTGTGTTCTTTTCTGTTATTGTACCTGTTCTGTCCCGTCTCTTGTGTTAGCAGTTTGCTTCTGTTTTACTTTATTTTACAGGGATAGCGGTCCACGCAGCTATCCCTATGTTTCGAGGGTTTCCATCTTCACCCTCAGCGTGGCTGCACGTTTGCCGTGTGCGTGATCCGTGTCGCTGGAAAAAGGGATCCTGGCAGTTGAGGGGCGAGGTACTGTCCCCAAAACACTGCTTTGGCCCCTGCTTCATGCTAGACGGGAGCCTCAGTCGTGGCCCGGACTGAGGCAAGCGGCTAGACGATGGGTTCCCCCGGCTAGAGTCAACTGATCGGCCGGGTCGGCGCGATTAATCTTTCCGTTTGGCTCGGCTGTGGTGGTATAGCTCCTAGTCAGCCCTGGTGTGCGTGCACGTCCCCTTGTTGAGATCGGTGGCGCGTGGGGCCGCCGGGAGCCGAAGTTTGTCCTAATATGGAAAAAACAGCTCAAAACCTTCGAGCGGGCCCTCTAAGAGGACCCGAACCGAATGCTCTGTCTCTTCTCCTGCTTGTCCTGTTCCTTCGTTTCTCATCCTTTATTCATCGGACGCTGAGTTTTCAAGTTATCCCCTTTCGTTATTTTGAAAGGTTTGTACGCTGTAGCCGGTACACCGAAATCAGTCAAACGATTGCGATCGGGAGATTTGCTTGTAGAAACTGCTTCCCCTCCACAGGCTCGTTAGCTCTTAGCGTGTACATATTTTTCCAACCTGCCGGTAACTGTAACACCACACGGATCTCTGAATTCCTCCCGAGGAGTTATCTCAGAAGTTTATCTCCTGACAGTCTCCGAGGAGGAGCTCCTTGCGGAGCTCTCCGACCAAGGTGTTACGGTACTTCGTCGCATTTGTATGCGCCGGGATGGCCAGATGGTGGTATATCCCCAACTCGCTGCGCTGTTTCAAATGCCAGCATTTTGGACATGGACAAGCCTCGTGCCGTGGTGTTGCGACTTGCTCACGTTACTCACCTGCAATGCTGCTGACCTGCTCATGAGAATGAGTGTCCTTCTCCTACTTGCTGTGTGAACTGCCAGGGTGACCACCCTGCATATTCTCGCTCATGTTCTAACTGGCACGAAGAGAAGAATATCCAGCAAGTAAAGGTGACGCAACTCATATTCTACGCAGAGGCAAAAAAACTTGTGTCGCATGGGCCACCGCGCGATTCGTACGCTGCGGTCACTCGAGGTACCAAGTCGCAAGAGGTACAAACGTCTCTCAGCTTTCTTCCGCCGTTTGCGCTACCGGCTTCGTCATCTTCCAGTGTTCCTCCATCTATACTTCTGGGCGTAATAAGCCTTCCACCAAGACGCCTTTTGCATCTCAAACCACTTGCACAAAACTATCTTTCACTCCTGCACCAAAGTCCACCAAAATCAAACACACAGGTCCTAAGAAGCCTCTGAAAAAGCTCGACTCCGGTGCAGTTATTCACGGCAGCATTCAATTATCGAATTCGTTTAGCGAGCTTTCTGCCTTCGAGGATGAGGACTTCTCGTTTTCGTTTGTGCTCGGTTCTTTCACTTGTCTCAGAGTGCCTCCTTCAAATTTTCTGCCATTAAACCTCCAACAACCAACCAACCTAGACTGGCGCTTCACGCAGTTGTGGCTCCGGTTGAGGCAATGTACTAAACGTCGGGTTACGTTGATTACTCCCAGGTAGAGTCAACTTATCAACCTGTTGGCTTAGTTGATGGATATATCACCTTCATTGCTCTGGTGTCAATGTATATTCTCTTGTTGGTCTCCGTGATGAGTTGGGCAGCCAAGGACAGAGTTTCTGTTATGCGTCCTTCCGAGAACGGAACCTGAAAGATGGCCCAAACCAAGTGCTCCAACAAAGTTTGTTTCTGGTAGGTTTGTCACAGACTACGCACCTTGATGCCTTTCGGATACATTCTACCGATGCAGATTTTCCAAAATTATAGATGTTTATCACTTCAGAGAGACTTGTGCAATTGCAGGTAGTGCGGAATCAGTTAACTATGGCTTTTAAAATTATGGGAAAAATGTCAAACACGCTTAGGAGCACACATCAGCTAACAAGCTTAAAACACGCTTGTTAACTATACACTTTAAAACACATTCCACCTTCCCGACAAAACGTTCTTAAGTTTCCCAATTCTGGTTTATTTCGCTTCTGTCTGAAACGCCTTATTTTTACGGCAATAAGGTATGATCAGCTAAGAGTTCATTGGTGTTGGGCTTATCATTCATTTATAAATAAAGGTATGTTTTCTAAACATATTTAAGTTATGGGACCACCTTAAATTATGAGGAACCCAGAGCTACGGCCTAGGAGAGTTCTGCGTTAATCAAGCTCTGCTTGCAATTGTACATAGTTCATACAGTGCATGAAAAGGAGTTCACTATTATAACCATCTGCGAATCGTCTGTGAATGTCTGTCCTATTTGCTGACATGAAACCCGTTATTCGTGTCCGTCTGTATGAATTCCTTTTGCGTGGGGAGGAGCCACCTACATGTTCCTTCTGTCATTCAGTTTTGTGCATTACACATTCTCATTGACTGTCCTGTTTTTCAGTCACTTCGTTTTCAGCTTTTTCATTCTCATGTTTTAGATATTAATACCGTTTTGGCACTATCGTCTAATTTTATCATTTTGAGACAATTTTTGCTTTCGTATCATATTTATCATGAACTGCAGCTTTTTGCTTTCATTACTTTTTACCGATGTATGATGTGCTGATTTCATCGCCTTGTTTTGTAAGTTTTCATTTTACGCCTCCTCAGCCGAAACCCTCCACTAAACGAGAGGGGACTAAGCCTCCGCCGCCGCCATTTACTTCAATCTTTATGACAACTACGCTTCTACAATGGAACTGTCGTGGTTTACGTGTGAATGTCAAAGATCTGAAACGGTTGTTGCATACCCATTCTGCTGTGTGTTAGCTCTGCAGGAACCCATGATGCGTCCGACAGCTCAGTACGTCACTATGGTGTTAATCGCGTGGACAACGACTCGTCTGAGTCTCGTCTGAGGCGTTGCCCTTTTCGTCTCGCACCACGTGCCATCCATAGCTCTGACGCTTCACACGCCTTTACAGGCTGTTGCTGTGCGCATTTTTGTTGGCTATACGCTCACATTTTGTTCTGTGTATCTGCCACCGGGAGACGGAGTGGCTTTTTCCACTTTGGACGATCTGGTGTGTCAGCTTCCACAACCGTTTCTGTTGCTTGGAGATTTTAACGGCCACAGCACTCTTTGGGGTAGCTCCTCTACCAATAGCAGGGGTCGCGTTGTCGAGCGCTTGCTCACAGATCTCGACTTGTCCCTGCTGATTACTGGTGAGAATACATATTTCCATGCCCCCACGCGGTCGTTCACTGCTTTAGATCTGTCATTTTGCTCTCCGTCGCAATATCCTTTGTGGTCATGGTCCGTTCTTTCGGACCCCATGGGAAGTGACCACTTTCTCATTTTGCTCTCCTATACCACTGCTGGCAGCGAGTTTTCCAGCTTGCCGAGGTGGGAACTGAACTGTGCTGATCGGGATCGTTTCACCACTTTAGCTGTGTTGACGGATGACTTGGTTGACATTCCGTCCATCGATCAAGCAGTGGACCAGGTGACTACGTGTATTCTCCAAGCAGCTGCGTCTTCCATATCACGCACTTCGACACGTTTACCTCGATCACCTAAACCTTGGTTGAACCACGACTGTTCTGCAGCACGGAAAGAGCAGAAGGAGGCGTGGGACATTTTCCGCAGATACCCAACTCCGGGTAATATGGCTCGTTTCCAGCGGGCGAGGGCGTTTGCCAGTAAGGTCCACCGTCGTAGCCAACGGGAGTCGTGGCGGAAGTTTGTCTCCAACATCACGTCTTCCACTAGTTCGAAGGTTGTTCGGGACAAGATTCGACGTATATGTGATAGCTACACGCCCCACCCTATATCCTGTTTGAGCACGGATGGTGGAACCGTGTCAGACATTCCCATGATTGCGAATGTCTTAGCTGAATCTTTCTCCCAGGTTTCACGTAGTTCTGATTACAGCACATCTTTCTAGACTGTGAAGTCCTCAGCAGAACGTACTAAGGTTTCCTTCCGGCCCTTTACACCGGTACGATACAACTCTCCTTTTACGTTTCTTGAGCTGCAGGCGGCTCTATCACGTTCTAACGATTCTGCGCCTGGATCAGATACAGTGCACTACGCCATGTTGCGAAATTTATCTCCTGCGTCTCTCCGTGTGCTGCTGCGGTTATTTAACCGCATTTGGCTGGAGCAGGAATTTCCGTCCGCATGGCGTCATGCTATTGTGCTACCCTTTCCGAAACCTGGGAAAGATCCCACTTCGCCTTCGAATTACAGACCTATTACGCTGACTAGCTGCATATGTAAGTTACTGAAACGGATGGTCAATGCAAGTTTGGTGCATTTCCTCGAATCTTGTGGTGTCTTATCTCCGTTCCAGTGTGGCTTTCGGCGGCTGCGTTCAACTACAGATAATTTAGTCGCCCTGGAGACAACTATCCGGGAGGCGTTCGTTCGTCGTGCACATCTGGTGTCCATCTTCTTTGACCTGGAGAAAGCCTACTATCGCACCTGGCGATATGGTATTCTCCGTGACCTCCATGCTATGGGGCTCCAGGGAAACCTACCGGTGTTTGTCCAGAATTTCTTGGCAGGTCGCACTTTCCAGATTCGTATTGGCACGATTCTGTCCCGCCACTTTCCTCAGGAAGAAGGCGTCCTTCAGTGCGCTATTTTAAGCGTCATTCTCTTCATCACCAAACTGAATGGTATTGTGTCCTCTCTTCCCCCGGGAATCCAGTGTTCGATGTACGTTGACGACTTGCAGATTTCTTACAGCTCTCTGGACATGAGACTTCTCGAGCGTCGATTACAGCTCAGCTTAAACCAGCTGCTTCATTGGGCGGATAATAACGGGTTTCGATTCTACCCGGACAAGACCGTCTGCATGCATTTTTGTCGCAGACTGGGCTTGAATCCGAATCTCCGTTTAGGATCCGTTGCAATTCCGGTTGTTCCGGAAACTCGTTTCCTCGGTATCATCTTCGACCGATCTCTCACTTTCGACGCGCATATTCGCCACCTGAAAGTGAAATGTACCGAAGCGCACAACATCATCAAGGTTCTGTCGTCCACCTTTTGGGGTGCTGACCGTGTCTCTCTTTTGCGCCTG
The DNA here is from genome assembly GCA_001188405.1 of Loxosceles reclusa. Classification (NCBI taxonomy): domain Eukaryota; kingdom Metazoa; phylum Arthropoda; class Arachnida; order Araneae; family Sicariidae; genus Loxosceles; species Loxosceles reclusa. The sequence continues at coordinate 20,932 of JJRW01S0014123.1, read as the reverse complement.
TATCGGTCGCTCATCCGCTCAAAGCTCGATTGTGCTTGTGCTTCTATATGGTTCTACCCGGCCATCTCGTTTACAGGTGCTCAATCCGGTCGCTCACCAGGCACTACGTCTATGCACTGGTGCTTTCCGGACATCTCCTGTACAGAGATTGTACTTCGCAACACAGGAACCATCGCTCGAACTCCGTCGCCAGATGTTGAGCTTGCGATATTTCCTGAAGTTGCAGTCTCAACGTGCACGTTTATTATGGAGCCGAGTATTTGAACCCAGTCTTGCACGTCATTTTCATGCACGGCCGTCTTGCGTCCCTACTTTCGGCCTTCGGATGCGACGTTTACTGAGTGAGCTTGGTTTGCCTCTTCTTGATGTTGCGCAGAGTGTCGTGGTTTCTCTTGCCCCTTGGGAGCAGTTTCAGCACTCTGTATGTTTCGACCTGTGCAGGTTTGCCAAATGTAGCACCCCTCACGCTCAGTATGTGCAGTGCTACCTTGCACTGCGAGCGTCGTATTCCCAACATGTGCCCATCTTCACTGATGGGTCAAAATCTGTCGGGCACGTTGAGTCCGCAATGGTGTGCTGTGGCGTTACACGTACTGACAATCTTCCTGCCCAGGCTTCGATCTATACTGCCGAGCTGGCATTCCATCTCCTTGGCATTGGAACACATTCGACGTTGCTCTTTGTTCAGGGCCTGTGTTTATTTGAACTCACTCAGTGCTTTGGAGGCTCTTATTTCTATGCAGCATCCGACTCACCCTGTGTTGCCCCACATCCTTGTTACTCTGCGTGATTTGAGTATTCGTGGCTTTGATATCCGCTTTTACTGGATTCCGGGTCACGTCGGTATTCCTGGGAACGAGGCTGCAGACCGTGCCGCGAAATCTTCCGCGGGTCGTCTGCGTATGTCCCTCTCATTCACCGACTGGAATCCCGTTGTTCGAGCCCGTCTCCATGCTCGCTGGTAAGACTTCTGGGAACACAGACTGCGAAAAAGCTGCATGCCATACAACCTCGTAGCAGACTGGCCGTGAACTTCACCTTTCTCGACGGGAGGACTTGCTACTGACTCGGCTCCGCATTGGACACACTCGTCTCCCGCATAGTTTTCTTTTGCGTGGGAAAGACACACCTAGATGTTCTACTTGCCATTCAGTTCTCACTGTACATCATATTCTCATTGACTGTCCTGTTTTTAACTCGCTGCGTTTACAGCTTTTTAATTCCACTGTTTTATCTCTGCGAACTATTTTAGCCTCAGATTTTACCGATTTACAGCGATTTTTGCTTTCGTGCGATTTCTTGCACGAAATTTAACTTTTATCTCTTGAATTTTAACTTTGTGATGACCTGGTCTCATCACCCTATTTTACACTTTACATCGTACTGTAAGTCATCTGTTGCTTTTTTTTTGTCCTTACTTCTTTAGCATGTTTGTTTTGCCATCCTTGTTTACTCTTTGTTTGGCACAGAATGACCTCTACAGCAAAGGGATGTTCATTGACGATTAGCAGAAAACGCACGAATCCAATGGTTGCCACTGGGTGGCCAATCATACACCCCCTCAAAGAGCGACGTAGTGCACTTCTTACATTATGTCCTAACCGTGACGTGCTGGCTGTAGAACGATTACATGCTGATGGTGTATCTCGTGATCTGCCTGATCCACGTTGACGGGATCTGTATCTATAGCTTGTGTAATGCTGTCAAAATCATTTCACCACAGAACTGTTTGATTGAGTTTATGGGGTAACGCATCGTAGAGACCAGCCAACAATACCACTCACAATTTTGCCCCCCTCTTGTAGTCGTTTAATTGACGGAACTATTGTCGCTTTCATAGCCATTCCGTAATATCCACAGCCTACTACTTTATATTATGCTTAAACTACTGTACGATCCACCTAATATGCATGCGGGGAAGAATATGCATGAACCACGATCTTTGAATGTTTACTGCTAAAAGGTTCGCATTTTTGGTTATTGGCATATTTCGACTTTACTTGATGGTTGCCAAATTTTTTTCATCCATTTCTGTGAATATCTTCTTGGGGTTGCATTTTTTTTTATA